>BPTQ01000007.1:171048716-171114571 GCA_019973895.1 Chrysanthemum seticuspe
TGTTTTATTACAAATATATGAAGCGTGCACATGTGCATAATACAATGTTTTTAATAGTTGGTTCATCTTTTAATCCTTGTGCACATGTGTTTTTCCTCATTGGCCACTCTCGATCTCTTGGTATGCATATGTGCAGTTGAGTTCGTCCATATGCCCTTATATATTTAAGTACGTGCATTCTTCATATTGCTCATTATACCCGAACCTGTAATCACAAACAAATAATAGAAGAATTATTTAATCATAACAACTAACAAAACATATATGCACAATCCTTTCATAAACAACTGAAATAAAACAAAAAAAAAAGTTCATGAACCGGTAAAAACACATATGCATATAAGGTTTCAAATTCACAACTGTAAAAAACACATGTGCACACTCAAAAACACATGTGCACACTAGGCCGATTGAGCAATAAAAAAGTAAGATTTGAACCGTTGCCTATTCCACCATTCGAAAACAAAAAAAAAACTCACGATACAAACCAAAAACGTTCGCTATAAGACCTACAAAACAAAAAAAATAAAAATAAAACTAAGTAAAAATTAAAACAAAACAGAACACAATCATAACCAAAAAAGTCCTAAGTCATTCCCATCAAAACAAATATTTTCAACTGATCCAGATTCAACCAAAAAAGTCCTAAGTCATTCCCATCAAAACTAACAAAATAGCCAAAAATTTACCTATAAAAAACACATGTGCACACTCAAAAACACACGTGCACACTCAGGTGATAAGAGAAGCACATACTTAGCAACCAACCACGTTTGGCACCAATCGAGTAATAACAACCTGTTATCAAAAACTACTTATGAATGAATCATAACTACTTATGAATGAATCATTAATAACAACCTGTTATCAAAAAACTAAAATTCGATTTCAACTTATCTAAATATAACATAAATCAACATCAAACTATAAAAAAACATAATCAAAATTACACAAAAATATTATCCGAAAACATGATCAATGCATAAGATTAGTTATTAACACAGCTCAAAATAAACCGAACATAGATCGAAACAAACCGAACATAGATCGAACACATAGTTTGGTTTCAGATCGAAAGCCAAAAAAAAAATCGAACCTTAATTGGTTTCAGATTGAAAGACAAAATAAAATCAAACCTTAACAAGATCTATATGAATCTGACAACGGTGGTTCTTGTTTATTTGCACTACAAAACATAAACTTTACTCATCGATCAATATAAATAACAAAAAATCAATAACATGTTTTGAGAAAAAAATAAAATAAAACAATCTTACCTCATGAATATAAACTTTACTCATGAATAATATTTAAAACTAATTTGCACTACAAAACAAGGATTTAAGATCCAACTGACGTATAACATTTTATAACAAATCAAGAGGGTTTGAATTCAGTTGGCCCACAAAACACTCATTAGATGAAACATGTCCACTCATTTACCAAAAACTAAAATTATCCTACTTACGAGAGAAGATCAATGGACAAATAAAATTTAATGACACCACAAATTAGTGGACAATGGAATAATATAAAAATATAAAATTGACTCATGAATATAACTCACGTAGCAGTGGATCAGTGGAAGATTGAATCTATTTGATTTTGGTTGGTTTAGAGGAACAGATCACGAGTCGAGTATCCAAATACAACATGTCATGACACCACAAATCTTAAATAAACACAGCCACAAACAACCGGATCCATAACCATCATAAAAAACTTTTAGAACTAGTTTTTATGTATTATTTATGTTGGAGGCAATAGTGGTGAAGATGAAGGAGTAGTTGACGTGGGTTGTGATAGCAGTGGTGATGGTAGGCGGCTAGGGTTTTTTATGATGAGGGAGATGAGAGAAATTTATAATGATAACCGGTTCATCCCTAAATCAATTTATCCAGACGGTTTTATTTTTTGAGATTTAAATTGCCTATAATACCCTTATCTCATCTACAAAACATTACCTAATCTTTCATTTTATTACCTTTATGCCACAACCTTTTATATCCATTGATCAATAAATGAACGGCTAAGATTGGTTCTCGCAGTTCTCGCAATTTATTTGGTTCTGAAAATAACCTTACACTATATATATATATATATATATATATATATATATATATATATATATATATATATATATAATATATAGATTTGCGTTCATGTAGTGACCAATCTTAAAATAGGAACGATAAGAACCAACAAGAATTTGCCAAGTGTCATTTTTATTTAGAGAAAAAGGTAAATTAATATTAATGGCTTTAAGGTTATTATAGTAATCTTACTAATTTACATTAACTGATTCCCTTCAAAGTAAATCCTAGACTAATCTAATTCTCTAATTTTCCTAAACCTAAGATGATAAGTGCCGTCATTTTTCATCCACTCATCCAAAATAAAAAAAACTACCATGTCTTTTTTCAAACCCACACCATCATTTTTCATAAACATTTTACATCCAGTCATCCAAAACTACTTCTAATTGATATTTGAATCCCATATGGATTCATAAGTTTCATCAGGTAATGCAAAAACTACAAACAAAAAATGTCCCTTATGAATTTAAATCCGTATGAACGGAATTTGTTAATTGAGATCCGTATATTCTGTTTTTTAGGCATCATGTAAAGCTTTATTTGGATTTTGATCTTATTCATAATTAAAGATTGGCCCTTGATGTACCAAATCAGGATATACATGATGTATAAAAAACGTTTTTTTATGAGGCCTGATCTTGAATTCGAATGGATTTTCTGATTTTTCCTAACTCCAGCGAGCGGTTGCTACCGGAGATATGGTCGGAAACCATAAGCGATGATGAGGGTTTGGTTTTGATTATATGGGTTGAACATGCGGCATGAAGTGGTATCATGTTATTTAACTTTATAACCACAAAATATATTCATGTCTTTTTAGCGAACTTTATTTTTATTTTTATTTTTATTTTTATTTTTATTTTTATGTGTATCAAGTTATAAATATTTGACAGTTGGTGAAAAGATTTTAGGTTTTATGTATCACATTTGAATTGGTGTATCAAGTTTTGATTTTGGGTATGAAAATAATTGTAGGAGTTTTTGCATTTTGTGCATCAGTTTTGTGTTTATGGAATATAACTTTTGGTCATGTGTATCATCGAAGTTTACAATTGGGCACAAAAATCGATGGTGCCGTTTTTATTTCAGTTGCGCTAATGGTCTTCGATCAAAGAATTCAAGGTGATACATCATGGCTATTCCTGATTTGTGTTCGAAGGTGATACATCCCGAGTTAAGGTTTTAAAATAAGTGATGCATCATGGCTATCAAGGTGTATTTTTTTTTTTAATTGTGTTTGGTATGTAATAATGGATGGATAGTAACGGTGTTTTACTGAGTAATTATTATTAAAAAATTATGTCTTTATATTACTATGGATAGTATTTTTTTGTTATTGTTGTGCCACTGTATTAAAAAAATATGTAAGTCATAATGTATCAATTAATATTTGTATGCAGTACAAGAAAATAGTTTAAAAAAAAGCCTATAAGAAGGTATTTTGTCAAAAATAAATTAGTTAGCGTAGAGGTGTTAAAAAAGAACTTGTTCGAAAGAAAAAAATGTAGCGATAATCTTTTATTAGAAAAAAAACAAAACGTAAAAATGAGAAAACGACCAAATGAATCAAAAAATTTAAACAAGTCACGTGGGTGTGTGTCATACACTCTCCAAAGTTGGTTATAAATTTACCATTAGTTTTGACTTTTATTACAATATTGCCATCAAACACATTTAATTAGATTAGATCTATAATGGTACATCTAACGGTCCAAAATGGTTCCTATTGTTTTTATATTAAGGGTGGTCACCACAAGAACGCCACCCTATATATATATATATATATATATATATATATATATATATATATATATATATATATATATATATATATATATATATATATGTATATATATAGTATAACTTTATTTTGAGAACTCTCTTAAATGTGAGAACTCTCTTTGAACCATTAGATCATTTTATCAATGGCTATGATTAATTGTGCCATAAATGTAATTAACAAAAAGATTGAGGAATTCTTTGTAAAGTTAAAAGGGTATTATAGGAATTCTTATTTTAATAAATGTCCCACTAATTAGGGAACTACTAATGATAATTAGGTATTAAATCTTGCACACGTTCATAATTTCCTTTCATTCAACTGCCGCCTCCTTCCTCCATGAGTTTTCTTCTCCTTCACCCAAACCCTAGCCATCTCTTTGCCTCACTCTTGATATTATCACGAACCAAATATTCTACAAACTCAATTTCGCCTCCTTAAATCGTCATCATAACGATCTTCCGCTGATTTCGACCCTACAACTATATGTAGTCCTAGTTTATATCTTGTACCAAATCACAAATTAATGTAAAGGTTTGTATTTATTTTAATTTTTTTTAAGCACAAAAACATCTATTTTACATGGGAAAATGAAAAAGTCTACAAAAAAGATAATGATAAATAACGATAGGACGATTGGAATGTAAAAGGTTGATTTCATCCGTTTGGTTTTGTGTGTTCTTTCTTGGGAGTTATGTTATGAATTTCAAGCAAGTATTATAATGGTATCTCAAGCATATCACGTGTAATCTAGTTTTTTACAGTAGTTAATTAATTGACTAGTATATTGAACTTTAATTGTATGTTTGTTTTTCATTAGTTTAATCTTATATTTTCTTGTTAGGCTAGATCCTATTGTTTTTGCTTAATTAGGTGCATGCTTCTATGTTTCTGTGTACACATATGATGTTGTGTTACTCGTATTTTTTAATATATACTACAATGGTTGAACCATAGATACATATTAATAGGATTTTTTTTAATGTTTGTTATTGTTTGTTAATTGCATGAAAAGGGATGTCAATTTATTGTAAGACAAACACAAGAAAATTCATGCTGTTATTATAAGGGAAGTCGTCAATGTTTAGAGGTGGTTAATAAAGATTCATGGTAATTACATGGAAGTCGTCAAATGTTTGGTTGTGGTTTGACAGTCAAAGAATTTTGATGGTAGTGCAGGTTTTTAATTTATATTTTAGATGATGATCATAATTTATTGTATGTTCTATCAGTTGTTGGAACAATTATTTTTAATATGATGGTGGTATCATAGTTGGTAGTGTTCTTTTACAGTTCGTTGATGAAAATAAATGTTTATTATGATTTTTACTAAGCGTGCATGTATGTTTTGAAAGGCGTGCACACATGTTCGAAAGAATTTGATGAGAAACATCAAATACTTATGTTTGCTAGTTTAAGCTTGTGCATGTGTGTTATGTCATCTTGAGTTTTATTTTGAAAATATTTAACCTTCACTATTTTTTTTCTAGGCGTGACAATATGTTCTTTGAAGGCGTGCACATATGTTTTAACGATTTTGATGAGAAACTTGAAGTACATATATGTTCTTGGAAGGCGTGCATGTATGTTCTTGAAAGACGTGCATGTTCGAAAGAATATGATGAGAAACTTCAAATACATATGTTTTGTGCACATATGTTCTTAGAAGGCGTGCATATGTATATTCAAAATGATACATTTGATTTGTATTTCATTTAATATAAAATTTGTATATTATATTATGTTCTTGGTTTGTAATAAATCTAAAAAGGTTACGACTATAATTTATGTTTTTACTTTTTATATAAGAAGTTTATAGAATATACGGCAGAAACATATGTGCAATTACATTTTTAAGTAAAACTAATTTGAAGTTTATTTATTTTACAATAAAAACACATGTAAATTTACATTATTTATAAAAAAACACTAATGCACCTTGACTTTCAAGAAACATGCATGCAAAAAAAAAAAAAAAAAAAAAAAAAAAAAAAAAAAAAAAAAAATCCGAAAATTGTGAGATATTTATAATGGGATTTAATAAAAAAAAATTAAAAATATAAAAATTGTCTTTTACTATAATACCCTTTAGATTAAATAATAATATTTGATATTTAAAAAAATCTCATTGGTCTAGAGGGGTTCTCGCACTTAACAGGGTTCTCAAAATAAAGGCCCCCTATATATATATATATATATATATATATATATATATATATATAGAGTTATGATCAAATAAGAAGAAAAATTATAATAAAAATGATAAGAAGAAACTACAACCACTCATTTCAGATGCATCTATAAAAATGGATGCATCTCCCCTTAAAATTCTCCTCCCTATTTGAAATGTGTGGCTAGAAATCCTTCTTATTTTTCTCATTTTAGTTTTTCTTCTTACTGGATCCCTTCCCTATATATATATATATATATATATATATATATATATATATATATATATATATATATATATATATTGATTGGTTCCAAACAGTCAAGTCTAATCACGCAAGTCTGCCACTTGTGAATGACAGACTGTAACAGACTTAAAACTGCTCAAAAACCAATACAATGAAATCCAGGAGAGTATAGTGTTTCCCCGGGTCGTTATGTCCCAGCGAGCTATGCAATGGATTATCAAACGTATAGTGATCGCGAGATTTGAACGGAAAAGGAGATTCGGTTATGATTATAACTACGGAAAAAGCCAACAATTTAAAACGGCTTAAATGCAAATTAAAGAAAGTTAAAAAGATAAAAAATATTAAATAAACGCTATCACTATTTTTAAAATGATGAACGTTTAAAACTTAAAACTAAAAACTTACGTTTAAATTAAAATTACGTAAACGTACAAAATAAAAAGTGAGATCTAAGAAATAAAAGTCCTAAATATATGAAAATGACATTTTTACAAACCTAATGATAAAATAAAATATTTAGAAAAAGAAAATTATTTTTATAACTAATTAATTAATTATTATTAATTAAAAACTATTTTTAACTATTAAGTAATTACCTAAAATACAAGAAATTAGGAAATAAAGCTAGAAAAATAAAATTATGAAATGGAAAAGTCTAAAATATCAAACTAGAATTTTCAAAACTATTTTTGTATTTTTCTGATTATTTTTCTATTTTCTAGGAATTAAATACTATTAAAAACTAATTAAATAGCTAAAAATTACAAAATAAACTATGAAAAATATGGAAAATTACTTTTTTTACTTTTTATATTTATCTTAACTTAATAAAATTGAAAAATTATTTTTTTTTGAACCTTTTTCTAATTTTTTGTATTAAAAGCTATTTAAAAATGCTTAAAAACTAATTTTATTTAAGAAAAATAGCAAACAGTGTCTAAAAATAATGAAAATTTCAGGGAAATACTAAAATGTTATTCTAAATCTGAGAAAAATGTAAAAACATGGGCTCATGTGTAAGAAAATGAAGTTGTAGTACAATCTGCCAAGAAATAAGCATATGAAATTAAGCAAATAAGCACAAAATGATACCAACTGAATATATAAGCTAAGGCATGCTAAAACTACTCTAATGGAACCAGATGCAACTACTCCTAATCACTAAATAAGCATAAACCAGAGATTAAGCCAACTGAACTATTTAGCAAATCATGAAACTGTCCCTATGTTTAAGCACTTGTAACTGCTTATTCAATAAGCAACAGGGAAAACTAAGAATGTGGTTCTAAAAACCACCAACCAAAGACTATATATCCAAAATTTCAGATCAAAATGACAAGTAATGAAGAAGTTATAGGCAAAATCAAAATGCTATAATTGGACAGTGAGAGCTGAAGCAGAAACAGTGAATAAGGACCCTACTTGGAGCTTATCTACAAGCTTATCAGGAAAGCTAATGCTAAAACTAAAAATGTGGCCTTAAAGACCACCTAGCCTACTCCTAATGTGCTAAATCTCAGACCTTAACTAAGTGAAATGAGGACTGTGCAGTTGCTGCACTTTCTGCATAAACTGATTTTTTTGTGCAGCTTTGACTTTTGAGCAAAAATGGAAAGTTTGACTTATTCCAACTTTGATCATGATTTGTAGACTGCAAATGATGTATTAAGGATGGAATGAAGTTAACAAAAGCTTTATCTTAGAAATCTAAGCACAAAACAAGTTTTGGATTTCCAAAAATCTCAACAGTTAACTGTTGAGATTTTTTAAGATGGATTTTGACTTTTAAGGTTGCAGGCACAAAGGAAAGACTCAAATGAGTTCTAAAATGATTAAATAGACATGAAACACCAAAAACTTAACACTGAACAGACCTAAACCACTGATTTAGAAGCAATTCCAAACACCCCTTATTAAAGCAGTTATGAAGCTAAACCTACTAAACAATATATCTGTCCTTAAATACTGATATAACAAGTTCTAATATGCAATTCTATTCCTAAACATATCAAGATAATAGCAATACAATGCCTCTATTTATATAAGCTAATGAAGAAAAAGTGTACACAGAAATGGCTTACAAATAGAATTCGACTGATAATAATGAACCAAGAACCATGAGTATCCTCCTACACTCCCCAAGGAGTTTTACTCCCCACTGCAATCCATATTCAACCCTGCCCCAAGCTTTAGCACCATCTTCCCTTGTTTTTTATTTTTCTCACTATTTTCTTGGAATTTTTGTGAATTTTTGAATTTTGAATATAAATTGAATTTGAAAATATCTAATGGCTTATGAGAGCTTTTGAGAGAGCTTATATGAGCTTTTGAATCCTTAACAACAAGTTATACAAACATTCACTTAACATGAGATTTCCTTGATCTTGAAAATTTGCATAAACTGAAAAATGAAAAGAAAGCTTGCAATTGATTATTAAAATAGGTTTATAACACATTCAGATTACTTAATACAAAGCTTGAAAGATTAACTAAACACTGGAAAATAAAAACGACATAAGGAAAATTACATAAACTAACTACTTGGTCTCATAGCTTCTTTCTCCCTTTTCTTTTATACTCATCTTCATTTCTCTCTCATCCTGAGCAAATCCCACTTCTTTTTGTGGCCATTGGATCATTGTATGCAATCTTGGCCTTTGATTCAATTTTGGCGGGAAATGGACATATTGCAGTTTAGGTTGAGTGTTGGGGGAGAGAGTGCAATAAATGCATCTTGGAGTGAGGTGTAGGAGGGGGGACATGGAAGGAGATAAGGTGAGGGAAGGTTGTGTGTAACAGGTTTGTTGCAGGGGGCAAGTGGGGGAGAAGAGGCTTTTGGCGCGTTGGGTTGTGTTTGACCAAGGATTGACTGACCAGTGTTTAATAATCAAAGGGTTCAAAAGGTATTGTGACAGGGGGTCAAAAATAGGCAGGGTCCAAATTGGTGTATTAAAGAGTTTTAGTAAGACAAGGACCATTTATGTAATTCCTGAAAATGTAAGGACCAAACTGCCATTATCCCAAAGTTTCTTCCAAGGACTGAAATTGACAATCTCACAAAGTACAAGGACCAAACTTGCCATTTTCACATTTTCCAGGGACTAATTCTGCCAATTTTCAAAGTTGAAGGACCATTTTTGTAATTTTCTCAAACTTTTGATATTTTTCACCAAAGGACTAAATTTGACAACTTATGATTTAAAAAGGACCTTTGGTGATTTTTCTTTTGAAATTTTGGCTCAGGGACTGTTTTTGACAATTTTTGAAACATGGGGGACTAAAACTGCAATTTTTGCAAATTTGATATGTTTTTCATCTGATTTTGATATTTTTGCATTTAAAACACATAAAACACTGATTTGTGATATTTTGATCATTTTGATGTGTTTCTGGGTGTTTTCAGATGATTTTGCAGTTTATATTGTACAAAAATGATGAGTATTTAGACACTCATCAATCCCCCACACTGAGATATTGCTAGTTCCTAGCAATGATTTGAGAAAACATAATGGATTTTAAACTCTTTACCAAAAGCCATTACTTCTGGAGTAGCCAAATGTTTCAGTTCAAGTAAGAACTATGGTACACCGATAACCATGTGATTTTGAGCAAACCACCAGCTTTCAACGGATTTGGTTTTGTCTTTACCAGAAGCCGTACCCTTCTGGACTAGCCAACTCTTAGATAAATTATCAATATTATCTTTGGTGAGCTGATTACCAATTATGGATTTTCCACTGCCTTTACCACAAGCCATAAACTTGCGGGCTAGCCAACTCTTCACTTTTTAGGATATGGTGAGCTGAATACCATACAATTTTGGGCAAATTGCAAGCCATATAAACGGATTTGAGAAATCTTTACCAAGAGCCGTTTGCTCCTGGATTAGCCAATCCTTTTGTCTTACAGACAAGGCGGACTGATAACCAATTGAGAAAGTGTGAAACACTTACTCCAAAAAAAAATTTAGCCAAAAACGGGGGAATTGGTATAATTATATGATAAAATTCGTGAGAATTCCCCCCCACACTTAGAAATGAATATTGCCCTCAATATTCAAAGTACCGGCGGTTATGCCGAAACAAAGAACGTGAAAGGGAAATACTATGGCCATTATTTAGAAAGAAGATTTTTTTTTTTTTTTGAAACATGTGGGCAATCCCCCCACACTAGGGTGGTAGAAAGGGGTGAGAAGTCAGAAATATGGGTGAAAACCCATATAATGCGTGCTACTGTTTTTGATTTCCGAGTCGCTAGCTTGACTCGACCCCGAATTCATTGGTTCATGGGGAAGCAAAGTGGAAGAAACAATCTCCATCGGACTTTCATTCAAGATGTTTGGACAAACATTTGAAGCACGTGAAAGTTCCACACCGATGAGATAAAGAGAGACAGAGACAGACCCGGCTCACAAATGATAAATGAAAATGCCGGGGTCAAAGATAGTGTCCTCACTCCCGAAGGAGTGAAGAGGAGAGGAAGTCACATCATATGTGAGGAATGGAAGAAAGATGTTGATAACAATCAAGATCCATTCTTCATCCTCAAATGTAAACATGTCGGGAGGAAGGGTGAAGGTAGTATCATTAATAAGCAAACTCTTATGATAGAGTACACCTTCCTCCGAGCCAATATCATCCTCAAGATCAAAATGGAAATGATCATATTCCGGAGGAGATATGTCATGAGAGAGTTCACCGGAGAACTCTTCATGAAGAGAATCATTGGAAAAAGCCTCAAGCTCGGGCTTGTCCAATGTAGAGTCACTATCCACAACGGGGATAGGAGATGAAGCTGACTTAGCACAAAATGATTCGATCTTAGAAACGAGGAGATTTATATTGAACAATTGTTCACGAAGTATCTCGTCCTCAATTTCCAGATCATCAGAATCTCTCACTTCCTTTAAGCTAACTAGCTCAGAAGGTAGCTCCTCGACATAATCGATGTCTCCATAGGATAAAGAATTGTCAAACGAAGTACAATCGTTATCAGAATCGGAGAACATCTCGACATAATCATATGGAATGTCAAGAGGAGGAGAAGAATTATCATCAAGAGGCTCATCACACATATCACCGGAGATAACCTCGGACTCACTTGGGGTTGGGACAAGGTTCTCAACACTAGACGATTCCATTTCTGGAATAGTGCTAGAAGGCTCGTCCCCCATTATGAGAGAGTCTTTGGAAGCAATAAAAGGTAAGATAGGTGTGATAGCAATAGACTGAGGGAGTTGAGAAATAAGATCGTTCAATTGAGTAACACTCTCCTCGTCGTAATCATAGTATTCCTTCATTTGAATACTATCCTCATCATCATCGTCATCATATCTGATTCTTATATTCATCTGCTGAAGCTTACACACCATTCTTTTCATTTGCAGTTTCTTTCGAATGCGTATTTCTTCAGAACTTTGAGGAAGATTACACTCCTCGTAATCATTGAAATGATGTGAAGGCTCGGAAGTCTGATGACTGATGGAATACTGTGGGGGTTGGGAATTGTCAAAACCGGGAGAATTGGAATTTTGAAAATTTTGATTCACCGGCTGACATTCAAAAGTCGCATGAGGACCCCCACAATTCTCACAACAGAGATAATTGGGAAAATAACTTTCACCAAAGTTCTGATTGTAACATGGTTCCGGCTCATAGACAAGCGGAACCCGTGGTGGACAATCAAAACCGTAATGAGAATCATTCCCACAAAACTCGCATGAGTAGGATTCGAATTGGGGCTGTGGAGGTAGGTAGGAAAAATCGGGTGTTTCATTTGAAATGGGATCGGGATTACCGACAAACTTGTCTCCGAAACCCACATTGGTACATCGCTGACAATTTCCACCGTTAAATGGACCTCCACACCAGGAACATGTCAAATACCATGACATAGAGAATTAAACGGATAAGAGGGATAAGAAATGAAGAATTAAACGGTTATAGAGGATAAGGAATGGAGAATTAAACAGGTTTGAGGATAAAGAAATGTAGAATTAAACAGATTAGAGGATAAAAGATGGATATTTTTGGATTTTTGAAAAACATTTTGCAAAAACAAAGAATGAAAATCTTTTTGGGTTTTTTGATAAAGAAAATATAGACACATACAGATGGTGGTATGAACAAAGAGTGAATGTCCAAATTACTAATCTGCTAGACGAAAGATAATCACCACAGCTCCCCGGCAGCGGCGCCAAAAATTTGATTGGTTCCAAACAGTCAAGTCTAATCACGCAAGTCTGCCACTTGTGAATGACAGACTGTAACAGACTTAAAACTGCTCAAAAACCAATACAATGAAATCCAGGAGAGTATAGTGTTTCCCCGGGTCGTTATGTCCCAGCGAGCTATGCAATGGATTATCAAACGTATAGTGATCGCGAGATTTGAACGGAAAAGGAGATTCGGTTATGATTATAACTACGGAAAAAGCCAACAATTTAAAACGGCTTAAATGCAAATTAAAGAAAGTTAAAAAGATAAAAAATATTAAATAAACGCTATCACTATTTTTAAAATGATGAACGTTTAAAACTTAAAACTAAAAACTTACGTTTAAATTAAAATTACGTAAACGTACAAAATAAAAAGTGAGATCTAAGAAATAAAAGTCCTAAATATATGAAAATGACATTTTTACAAACCTAATGATAAAATAAAATATTTAGAAAAAGAAAATTATTTTTATAACTAATTAATTAATTATTATTAATTAAAAACTATTTTTAACTATTAAGTAATTACCTAAAATACAAGAAATTAGGAAATAAAGCTAGAAAAATAAAATTATGAAATGGAAAAGTCTAAAATATCAAACTAGAATTTTCAAAACTATTTTTGTATTTTTCTGATTATTTTTCTATTTTCTAGGAATTAAATACTATTAAAAACTAATTAAATAGCTAAAAATTACAAAATAAACTATGAAAAATATGGAAAATTACTTTTTTTACTTTTTATATTTATCTTAACTTAATAAAATTGAAAAATTATTTTTTTTTAACCTTTTTCTAATTTTTTGTATTAAAAGCTATTTAAAAATGCTTAAAAACTAATTTTATTTAAGAAAAATAGCAAACAGTGTCTAAAAATAATGAAAATTTCAGGGAAATACTAAAATGTTATTCTAAATCTGAGAAAAATGTAAAAACATGGGCTCATGTGTAAGAAAATGAAGTTGTAGTACAATCTGCCAAGAAATAAGCATATGAAATTAAGCAAATAAGCACAAAATGATACCAACTGAATATATAAGCTAAGGCATGCTAAAACTACTCTAATGGAACCAGATGCAACTACTCCTAATCACTAAATAAGCATAAACCAGAGATTAAGCCAACTGAACTATTTAGCAAATCATGAAACTGTCCCTATGTTTAAGCACTTGTAACTGCTTATTCAATAAGCAACAGGGAAAACTAAGAATGTGGTTCTAAAAACCACCAACCAAAGACTATATATCCAAAATTTCAGATCAAAATGACAAGTAATGAAGAAGTTATAGGCAAAATCAAAATGCTATAATTGGACAGTGAGAGCTGAAGCAGAAACAGTGAATAAGGACCCTACTTGGAGCTTATCTACAAGCTTATCAGGAAAGTTAATGCTAAAACTAAAAATGTGGCCTTAAAGACCACCTAGCCTACTCCTAATGTGCTAAATCTCAGACCTTAACTAAGTGAAATGAGGACTGTGCAGTTGCTGCACTTTCTGCATAAACTGATTTTTTTGTGCAACTTTGACTTTTGAGCAAAAATGGAAAGTTTGACTTATTCCAACTTTGATCATGATTTGTAGACTGCAAATGATGTATTAAGGATGGAATGAAGTTAACAAAAGCTTTATCTTAGAAATCTAAGCACAAAACAAGTTTTGGATTTCCAAAAATCTCAACAGTTAACTGTTGAGATTTTTTAAGATGGATTTTGACTTTTAAGGTTGCAGGCACAAAGGAAAGACTCAAATGAGTTCTAAAATGATTAAATAGACATGAAACACCAAAAACTTAACACTGAACAGACCTAAACCACTGATTTAGAAGCAATTCCAAACACCCCTTATTAAAGCAGTTATGAAGCTAAACCTACTAAACAATATATCTGTCCTTAAATACTGATATAACAAGTTCTAATATGCAATTCTATTCCTAAACATATCAAGATAATAGCAATACAATGCCTCTATTTATATAAGCTAATGAAGAAAAAGTGTACACAGAAATGGCTTACAAATAGAATTCGACTGATAATAATGAACCAAGAACCATGAGTATCCTCCTACACTCCCCAAGGAGTTTTACTCCCCACTGCAATCCATATTCAACCCTGCCCCAAGCTTTAGCACCATATTCCCTTGTTTTTTATTTTTCTCACTATTTTCTTGGAATTTTTGTGAATTTTTGAATTTTGAATATAAATTGAATTTGAAAATATCTAATGGCTTATGAGAGCTTTTGAGAGAGCTTATATGAGCTTTTGAATCCTTAACAACAAGTTATACAAACATTCACTTAACATGAGATTTCCTTGATCTTGAAAATTTGCATAAACTGAAAAATGAAAAGAAAGCTTGCAATTGATTATTAAAATAGGTTTATAACACATTCAGATTACTTAATACAAAGCTTGAAAGATTAACTAAACACTGGAAAATAAAAACGACATAAGGAAAATTACATAAACTAACTACTTGGTCTCATAGCTTCTTTCTCCCTTTTCTTTTATACTCATCTTCATTTCTCTCTCATCCTGAGCAAATCCCACTTCTTTTTGTGGCCATTGGATCATTGTATGCAATCTTGGCCTTTGATTCAATTTTGGCGGGAAATGGACATATTGCAGTTTAGGTTGAGTGTTGGGGGAGAGAGTGCAATAAATGCATCTTGGAGTGAGGTGTAGGAGGGGGGACATGGAAGGAGATAAGGTGAGGGAAGGTTGTGTGTAACAGGTTTGTTGCAGGGGGCAAGTGGGGGAGAAGAGGCTTTTGGCGCGTTGGGTTGTGTTTGACCAAGGATTGACTGACCAGTGTTTAATAATCAAAGGGTTCAAATTGGTGTATTAAAGAGTTTTAATAAGACAAGGACCATTTATGTAATTCCTGAAAATGTAAGGACCAAACTGCCATTATCTCAAAGTTTCTTCCAAGGACTGAAATTGACAATCTCACAAAGTACAAGGACCAAACTTGCCATTTTCACATTTTCCAGGGACTAATTCTGCCAATTTTCAAAGTTGAAGGACCATTTTTGTAATTTTCTCAAACTTTTGATATTTTTCACCAAAGGACTAAATTTGACAACTTATGATTTAAAAAGGACCTTTGGTGATTTTTCTTTTGAAATTTTGGCTCAGGGACTGTTTTTGACAATTTTTGAAACATGGGGGACTAAAACTGCAATTTTTGCAAATTTGATATGTTTTTCATCTGATTTTGATATTTTTGCATTTAAAACACATAAAACACTGATTTGTGATATTTTGATCATTTTGATGTGTTTCTGGGTGTTTTCAGATGATTTTGCAGTTTATATTGTACAAAAATGATGAGTATTTAGACACTCATCATATATATATATAGAGGGACTTTATTTTCAGAACCTACCTTAAGTGCGAGAACTGCGAGAACCACTTTAAACCAATGAGATTTTTTTTAATATTAAAAATTATTATTTAATCCAAAAGGGTATTATAGTAAAAGACAATTTACATATATATTTTTTGTTTTTTCATTAATATCGTTTGTTTTTTTTTTTTTTTTTTTTTTTTTTTTTTTTTTTAGCAAGCATGTTTCTAAAAAGTCAAAGTGCATGTATGTTTTTTTTTTGTAAAAAAAGATGAGGTGCATGTATGTTTTTTTAATGTAAATTTACATGTGTTTTTAATATGTAGTTGTTTACACTTTTTAATCAGCCTATTAATAATTTTGCCTAATCATTACAATTTTCTTTTAGAAGTTTGAAACATAAATCAAAGAACATAAATCATTATAGAAAGATAAACAAGATTCATATATTTAAATGTTACATTTCACTTAATTACAAGTATAATAACACATATGCAATATTCATATATCTTCAAAAGTCGCAAATTATCTTCATGTATATTTGTGTTCATCCACTTCTCGGTCTTCAATGATATCATCATCATTAGCAATCAATCTGAAACAAGCATGCACAAAACAATTAAACCACAAACAAACAAGAAATGAAAGTTAATCATAACAACTAGTATAACGCATATGCACAATCTTGTGTATATCAAACTAATGATGTAAACATATTTTTTAATAAAAAAACAACTATCAAACACATATGCACAATTTAAAACATACATGCATAACTCTTTCCATGATTTTATATCAAACATAAAACATATATGCACACTCTTTTAATTTATTTTTACGGCCAAAAACACGTATGCACAATTTCTTAAAACAAATATGCACGCCCCTAAAAACATATATGAACGACTAAAACATATACGCACACTAAAAAACCAAAACATAAATCTGATTCATCTAAAGTCTAAGTCTAAGCACTAATAAATCACACACAAAGCCTTTTTTTCATATACGTCACTTGGCCTATCATATTTAAAAAAATATCAAAAATGGAAATTTAAACCAAGTAAAAGTCGTAACAAGTTACGAAAGAATCGCCCCTGCAAGCAATGACATATTCACAATGTGAACATATCATTCCAGCTCCTCTGTATGTCTAAAAACAAAGTAAAACATGCATGCACAAAATCATCATATCAGTTATTAACATTGATTAATTGTTAATAGTGTTTCATTTAACCATTGTCTTTTTTGCGAATGTACGCGAGCGTGTTATTGTCTCGCAACTCAGAGTATATAAAAATAATAAGAACATATGCACGTGTTTGCGAGCATGTTATTGTCTCACCAGTAGTTAAAACTTGATACCTTTATATCAAACCATTAACAGATTTAAAGATTAAAACAAATAAGATACTCACTTTAAACCACTAATCCCTAATGTGGCTCTTGACACCAAGAAAACCAAGGCTGCTCTCATCCTCTTCCACCAGCGCTAAAGATAGGCTCAGTCGCAGACATCAAAACCGGGTTTCCGCACCAACAATCTACCACACAAACAGCATCAAGAACATAAGAAGATTTAACATATGATGAACATAAATAATATAAGTTTAAAATCTTATCGTAAGAATATGGTGTATTATTTTCTAAAAAATCTTTGAAAAAGACAAGTGCATTAGGAAAATCAAGATATCATCGTAATAAGCAAAATTCATAAACAATATGTTGTACCTTAAACATTTGCTCATTGTAAGAACCATGCGAATATTGCAAAGGAGTAACGCCAACATCACTAAAAGCCTAAGTTCTTGCAAATCATAATGAACGAAATGTGTATATATGAACTTATCTGATTTTCAAGAGAAACAAAATCATTATTAAAGAACGATGGACGAGTGGGTGGATTAGAGAACTGTGGCGATGGTGTTGATTATTGGAGGAGGCGGCTGTGGTGTTGTGGACTTGGGGTATGGGCGGTTAGGGTTTGTGTGAGAGAGATGGTGGCGGTGGTTTTTTTTGACAAAGAGAAAGTGGTTAACTTTTAACCTAATTATCATATGTAAATCAGTGAATGACATTAAATTAATAATATGATATTCCAGTAATACCCTTTATTAAACTGTTCATGGTTTCATTTATTTACAAAGTTTTCTTAATCTTTTCTCTAATGACAAAAATGGCACATATAATCTCATCCATTGATAAAAAAATCCAACGGTTTAGAGATGGTTCTCGCAGTTCTCGCATTTAAAGTGGGTTCTGAAAATAAAGTTTCACTATATATATATATGAGTAAATTACACCATTCGTCCTTGTGGTATACGTTGACCGACAAGTTTCGTCCTTTGACCAAAAAAGGTTTACCGTCCGTCCTTAAATGCCAAACGTTATTTACCGTTAGTCCTTTGACCAAACTGACGTTAAATTTGACCGTTAAACACCCTCATGTGCGAGTCACATGAGGGTAAATTAGTCTTTTTCATTCTTTGGTGAGTCCCATTCATCATCATCTTCTTATTTTCTAAATCTCATCATCATTCACCACTAGGGCTGCTCAAACGGACCGGACGGACCGGACCGACCGACAAAACCGACCGGACCGGACCGAAACCGACCGGACCGATGGACCGGCGGTCCGGTCTCGGTCTAGGATTTTTGCCGGATTCGGTCTCGGTCCGGTCCGGTCCGGACCCAAAACCGACGAAAACCCGAAATTTAGCCTTGTAGACCGGACCGACCGACAAAACCGACCGGACCGGACCGGACCGGACCGACCTCATTCGGTCTCGGTCTCGGTCCGGAGTTTTTGCCGGATTCGGTCTCGGTCCGGTCCGATTTTCGTCGGTCCGGTCCGGTTTTAGACCGATGAGCACCCCTATTCACCACCATAACCATTATCATTCACCCATCTCAATAAAATTTCATATCTATAATTTTTAATTTTTTATAATTATTCATCATACTCACCAACATCTTCATCTCACCATTTTTCTTCTATCTCATCAACAAATATTTACCGGAATATTTAACACAAACACCGACACAACACCATCTATATTATTCAAAATATTTAACAAACACCAACATAACACCATCAGTCCATGGCCGAACCTCCATCGCCATGCCACCGAAATCATCTCACGTCACCTCCACTCACAGCTCACAGCCGCCTATTACAATTTTCTTTCACCTCTACCCTCCGGTCATCTCCGCAACCCAACAACAATATCACAACTTGAAACGAACAAATGGTGGCGGTGGATCTGTGGATGGCGAGTGAAACGAACAGATGGGATTTTTTTTATAGGTTTGAACTTATGTATTTAGTGGTGGGTTTCTTGAATTTTTTGGCAAAATTTTCTAATGAATATGATAATGGTTGGTGGTGGTTATGGTTATGGTTTAACAAAGAAGATGATAGGTGGTGGTTATGGTTTAACAAAGAAGAAAAAAGAAAATGGTAGGTGGTGCCGTGGTGGTAGGCGACGGATCTGGATGGCTGCGGACCCGAGAGGTGTGGGGGATTTGTAGGTTTTGTAACTGTTTTGTTGTTGATTGTTTGACTTAGGTGATTTATGGGAACTAAGCCACATGAGTTGTAGTGGTTTGTGATGAGTTATCTTGGTCATGGTTTTTGATAAGTTAGTTACTGTATTATTTTAGTGAGTTGTTTGCATTTTATGAGAATAAGATCATACCACAGTAATGGCCTAAACATTTATGATGAATCAGTTGTTGTAGTTTTTTTTATGGGGTTTTTTGACATTGTGGTGAAAAAAACAATTTAATGAATATGATAAAAATGGGCTTTGTGAGTTTGATGAAGGTGGTGAGAGTGGTGGTGGTGGGTGAAGATGAAGATGTGAGTTTTGATGGTTTGAAGAAGAAGATGGTGATATATTAAAGAAGAAGAAGAAAGTGGAAAAAGACCTAAATACCCTCACGTGGGTATCACATGTGGCAAGATAACGAAGGTTAGTGCCGCCCGTTAAAGTGAAGGACTAACGATGCATAACGTTTGGCATTTAAGGACGGACGGTAAACCTTTTTTGGTCAAAGGACGAAACTTGTCGGTCAACGTATACCACAAGGACGAACGGTGTAATTTACTCTATATATATATATATATATATATATATATCTAATAGGAACAGTGGGTTGAATGTTCAAGTCGCACTATGGACATAGAGGTAGTTTAGATGTGTGCATAATTTTTGCCTTGTAAAATTTAATCCTGACAATGGAGATCGTTAGTGACTTAGTGAAGGTTCGACAAGATTCGAATCATAGACTCACAGTTGGTATACTTGTGCAAAGGATTTTGTGCGTGTGTTTGTGTAGTTTTTAGTGTGACTTGAAAGACTCTCCACGCACAAACGTTGTTGATTCCAGTATATGATGAAATGGTGTTTTCTTCGGTTTGACAGATGATGATTGAGAATGTACAAACTTCACAAGAGAAAAAAGTTCCGTGCATATGGGAACAAAGCTTCATGTACAATCAGGTTGATACTTTCTACCAAGAAAAATACTACACGCCGTGAATGATAAAACCTTACGGGTTTTTTGCATTGAAATTGTGAGTATGTGTCCATCCAAAATCCTTGTTAATTACTTTGTCGTCTCCAAAATTTGCATTCGTTATAACACATTAAGGTGATATATGACCATGTACATGACATGTTGTTAATTAACTAACATCAGTTTTTTAGATGTTAATGTGTCGATGAAAGATGATCCGTGTTCAACTTTGTTGATATTTCAAACATTTAAGTCTTACGAGCCATTTGCTCACACTATGTTGATGTTGAACAAGAGAAACTACTAGTTAAAGATGGTCTAAGAAAGAGGTAGACAGTAACATCATGGTTGTTTATGTGGATGTCAAAGTCTCGAGTCAACAGATCTATGGTCAATCAATAGGTCCGCGGATCCATTCTTCTATACGATAAATCGCCATCTCGTAGCACCACCACGACCCCGATTCCCCGACAAAACCCCCGATTTCCCGAGAGTTACATCAACATGGGTGACGTACGTAAAGATTTCCCCAAAAGGTGTAAATCGGTGGTAACACCCCGATCCCATGCATCTTTTGATGCCAACTGGACCCTTCCCCAAGGACCCGGGCCCCAGACAATGATCACTTGTTTTAATTGACCTAATTAGCCCGGAGTTGGGATTGAACCCATGCGTCCAAGAGGCCCTCATTGACCGGTCAACTGAACGTTTGCGGTGGAGGACTGATACCACTGGAGCAAGTCCCAGTTGGTCTGTTTCGTGAAGATTTAACGCAACTAATGATAATGATGATGACTTTTTAATGCCATCGACTAGAACCAACGAAGTATCATATAAACAGCCCGCAGCCGCATTATGTATTTTGATCTTTTTCATCAGATCAAGTCGATCTCATTTAGACTCCATAAACAGCTTAAGATTGTAATATCGAACTTTTTGGTATTGGTTTTATCATGACAAAGTTACTAGGCTACTGACAGCAAATAACTGAGGATTAAACTATAAAACATACGAGTCTAAATCACCCGATAACAGATTACAACCAACCACCACAAGCCAATTATTAGATCTTATTTACTCATGTCAGCTCGTTGCTGCAGCTCAAAATAATTCTATGACTCGATTTGTTGAATACAACTTCTTAAAATCAACTTATAATGACAAAAATTGTTCAAATATATGAAGAATTACTTGGAATAACTTTTAATACAGCTATATGTATAGTAGCTATCGCTTGGGATTTACTAATGATCCAGGATTATGGTTAAATCACTTTCTATTGATTTAACGGGTAACATTTGATGTATTACATCAAATACAACCATCTTACAACATATCGCTTATCTGCCATGATACAATAACCAACTACAGAAGAACAGGTCTGTCCAGCGCACCTACTCCAAAATACATGTGTAAAATATTCTCCGAGGTTTCCTACTTTTTCAAAACAAATGTCACTCAAGTGAACGCTGACAACCACCAGGAAGAAGAAACTTAAACTTCTCGGCATTTTCTATCAAGTAAGACGGAAGGTGAACTGCAGAAGCCGAACGAGGAACTGAACCCATCTTGCTAATCAAGTTCTTAAAAGTATATTCTTCCGGTAACATCCCATAAAGATCATCTCCACCACAAATCTTCCTCTGAATCCTGGAGTAGTCCAAATAATCTTTCTTCTTCACACGATCAGCGTGACTGTATGCTGTCATTTTGGTAACAAACTCACTCAAGTGCCTAAAACAAAAGCTGCAGTGCCATCCAGCATCAGATAAAATAAGATCCGTCTGGCGTGAGTGCCTGTATTGAGTCCACCGGCTATACATATGTGCAGTCGCTCTCCAGCTATTGTAATCGACTGGAAACTCAAACGAGTAAACATAATTTCTCATTTCAAGATGCAAAACCGTCGGTAAACCGTCACATGATTTAAGAAGCTTAACCGTGTGTGAACTTGGAATCTCATCAGTATCTGATACAATTAAAAGATCACCATCAGTGATTCCTGACCGTCGGATCAACTCATTCATTATACTCCTATGGTGTGATTCTACTAAAAAAGGGTCTACTTGAACACCGTGTGGTATTTCAAGAGGGAGAAAACCGTAACTAATTTTTTCCTCAGCAAACGCAAAACGTTCCCGATTCAAAGCAAACGTGAGGGGTTTGGGGATACCGGTAAAGGTCATGTTTGATTCAAGGATGATGAACTTGGTGACATAAGGGTAAAGTTCGCGCCATCTGAGTTCAAGCAAGTCTAGCTCGTTGTTGAATAGGATTGCATCAAAGACGTTGCGTGGTTCAGAGCTTAAGGACCATCCATGGAGGTTGCAGAGGTTGTTCATGGAGGCGTTTTCTGCATAGTAATGTGGAATGTATTCAAAAGGAGATGGTGGTGTGTCCCAAAGTGGTCGAAAGAATGAGGTGATGTTTTGAGTGTGGTCAAAGATGGCAATGAATGAAAGCGAAATGAGGACCAGAAGTACAAGAAACGTGTACTTAGTGAATCCTCGCTTAGTGACACAACGTTTTGAGTCCATGTTTTTGAAAGGCGATGATCAGGACTAACGCCTTATGATCTGCAAAACAAGAGGAATTACATGTTTTCAGGGACTTGTATAAATAATGTTTTAGTATCAAAAATCATTCAAAGGGTGTAAAAATTAACAAGATTTCAGATATTACATGGTTTGTTCAAAAATAAAAACGGAACGAATATATATAGGTAGTTCTATACATGTAACATTCGGGGGTGGCCAGGGAAGGGTCGGAAACGGCCCCGGAATTAAGCCTGTGAGGCCGCGTACATTTGAGACAAAAAGGCCTGCCCTCCCCGGGTAACCTGAACAGGGAAAACCTCTTGCGTTTATACATGTAACATTCGTTAATAATGAAACGACAAAAGCATGTATTATAAGATCCCCTTTATGATCAAACAATGTCATGACACAAGTATTCTATCGAATGGCGCTCTCATCTCTGCATTTACATTGTAAATCCTTGGCAAATGGGTTGAAACCCACCTTCCCCCTACGAATTGGACCAGACCATCAGACCGAAAAAGACAAAGGGGATCTAGATTTTAGAACCAATGCCCCAGATCTAAAGTTTTAGTTTCCTTTGAATCCTAAATATAAATTCAATAATCACAACTAGTAACACATTATAAAATTTATTCCAACCAAAACCAAAACCCTTGAACTCAACCATTCACATCCACAATTACCAGCAAAATTATGAGATAAACTGAATATATAATAAAATCACTAGAGTTGAGCTCATAGAAACAACAAGTAACCAAAAAAAATATAGAAAGTGGTCTGCATACCTTACATCGCCGTAGAAGTAATCAAGAGAGTTGAATCGTTACTAGTAAATAAACTTGTTAAATACATATGAGATTTTAGTTTTAGATGTAGGTGGGCGGTCGGTTTAACAGAGAAAGGGCAACAGCTGTACCGAGTGACTGTTCAATCTACCCATACACTAGCACGTTTTTATCACCAGTACGACACACTTAAACTAAGACACGTATAAATTTCTTCTACTTTTTAGTACGCAAATTTTTAATTAGGGTAAATTACACCGTTCGTCCCTCAAGTTGATCCTGTTTTCACGTTTGGTCCCCTGTTTTGGTTCACTAGTGAACAGGGTATCTGAACTTCCAGAACGGTGCGCAAATGGTCCCTGGAGCCCCATTATGGCTAACGAGCGTTATCTCTTCTGATTAGTTGACTAGTCAACTGCGTTTTTTTTTCGTCTTTTCACATTTTAAATTTGGCGCTTTTGGCCCCTATCCCGCCTCAAGTCTTGGGAACCGTTGATCTACCTGTCGTGTGTGTGATTACACCTATTTATACCTAACAGCAATTGAGTTGATTGTATACCCAAGAACACACACAAACACAGAAATCCCAAATAAAGAAAACTTTAAACAATGGCAGCAAATGAAAACTTTGAAAATGATGAAGAAGAGTATGAGAGAGTGTTAAACAATTATTTGCTTTTTGACGCATTCGTAGATGCTTTTGGGGATGAACTTATTGCCGAGTACGGGTCGTATAAGCAAGTAGATCAGTGGAAGAGGAGCCGGATTCTGAATTGGCTGCGGACACAAGACTTCTACTGGGATGAGATTTTGGGACTTAATGAGGAAGAGGAGGAAGATGACGATGAGGAAGAGGAGGAGCAAGAGGATGAGGAGGAAGATCAAAGTAAGGTGGTGCAGCAAACTAAGGAGGAGCAGCAAAATGTGGTGGAGCATCATAACGAGGAAGAGCAACAAGTGGGTAATGGAATGGGTTGCAAGATGTTTATGCTTTGAAAAGCAAGATTAGTGCTCTTGAAATTTTCTTTCAACAACTCAAGAAAAGGAAGGAAGGCAGGGAAGAGAGCTCTGGTTCTAACAAGTTAGAGTGAAATGGAGTGAAGTAGTTTATGATGATGGTGTTTCTATATTTTTTGTATTTAGATTGGATAATTAGATATATCAAATGGTTGTAACTTGTAACCTTTAAAACATATCAATGAAAAATTTAGTTGTAAAATTATTGTTTCTGATTTGTGGTTGCTTATGAATTGTTGACAATAATGAGTTGAGAGAAACACAATGTTCACACAATGAAAATGATTCTCATTAATTAAAAAACTGAGTATACAATGGGTATTTATACAAGTTCTACTATACTGTCAATGTGACAGTACTAACTCTACAAAGCTAGTAGCACTAACTAACTAACTCTACAAAGCTAGCAGTACTAACTAACTCTAGCAGCACTAACTAACGCTAACAGTACTAACTCGACAAAGCTAGCAATACTAACTTAACCAACTCCTCTTTTACATGAATTACCAAATATGCTTGACTTAAGGAAGTCAACAAACAAAAAATTGCGTAATGGTAAGTGGTGAAAAGAATGTTGAGGGTTTATGGGCAAAGAGGAATGGTTATCTGTGTTTCCCCTTATGTTAAAGGGGCGTTTGGTTTCTTGGATAACAACAGTCTTTTTTAAAAAATTTGTTGTTATCTTGTTTAGCAGGCCATTCAAATGGAAGAGACCTTGTATCATAAAGTTGTAATTGTATTAGTGTACATATGGTAACCTCATAGGTTGTTCCAATCTGGCCTTGGGGGGGGGGGGGGGGGGGCGAATTGGACAGCTATTTTTGTCTAAGTATGAGGTCTAAACAGTATGAATGTACCATAATTTGCAGAAAATATGTAAAATACTATCATGTATATCATGAGGCCATGATTTGCAGAAATCATGAACCCATAATTTGCAGAACTTCATAACCTAAACACAAATCAATAACACAAAATTTCAAAAGACAATTTCACATTTAAACTGCTACCAATAAGTCAAATACATTAGCATCGTTCCAAACAAGGATGTCTATTAATAGTAGCATCATTAGTTACATTCATAAAAAGTTAAGACATATTTAAAACCATCATCAAAATTTAATAAGTTTTACTAAAGCTTAAGATGGAGATCCTATAACATCTTTCTTTTGCCTTTGCCTTCCCTTTGCCTTTGCCTTGGCTGCATTCACCAATAGTAGTTCATGTTTTCTTCGCTGCCAGCCTAAGGACTATATTCTGGTCAAATTTGAGTTTGTGAGTTGGGATAGGCTTCTCAACTGGGATAGGCAGAGATAGGACAAGATTATGAGTTGGGGAGGCTCAAGAGATTCAATAACTTGGACAAGAACAACTTCTATTGTATTAGAGCTTGTAGTATCTTCAATTAGATACTCATAGATTGTAGTAGAATGAGATTGTTGTGGATAATACCACGCAAGAAATTGGGATGGATCAGTACCATTACTACTTGAATCAGAACTTCTTGAATCAGAGCTAATGGGTATGACTTCTGCAAATAGTTTGATTGACGTAAATGTTAAGAAATATAATTGTCTAACAAAAAGTTGTTGAAGGTATACCAATGTAGAATTAAGTGATCCAATACACATTTGGTCCTCTTAATGTAATCCCAAACAAGGATGCAATGATCTCTCTTTGGTGGCCAAGCACAAACAAAAGCTTTTCAAGGTTCCAGTGGTTCTGTTATGGTTCAAGGGTAGGCATCAAACTACATTCTAGGCACATTACAAGGCTGCAATGTAGAATAATACTAGTGTGGCAAGGCATGTATCAAAATTTACAAGGTATACAAGGATCAATGTAGACCATCTATGTAACATTCAATGAGTGGGCAACTACAATAACACATGAGTCTAATTTTCTTAGTCTAAAGTGATCCAATACTATGCTCTTTCTAACACGCAAATAATAACAAGCATAACAAAACCCCCAAAACTGGTAAGATAAATTACAATTAAATGGTCAAAAAGATTTATCAAAGTATAAATAACAATATCCCTATAAATACCTGTACGGTTAGGGAACTTCATTGTCTCGATTATGTGCTTATTATATCTTTAGGGTTTAATCGGGCTATGTTACTGTGTGAGTGTTTAGTGTTTACTCTTCCCAAGTGTATGATTAAATGGTGAGGTAGCTTGTTTTTTATAGTAGGTAACCGGTTTGACTTTCATTAGTCAAACATATATAAAGCACATTCAATGCGTCTTTGACTAAAAAGATATAGGCAACCACTTTCACTTTCATTATTCAAACAAAAAAATTCTATTTGTTTTTAGACATAAACTGTAAAGAAATGAGAGAAGATATTGGAAATGTGACATTGTATTATTGATCAACTGAAGTACAATGTGAGGGTTACAACTATTTAAATACTAAAAAATGGCGGGAAAGTAAAACTGACTAATCTAACTATTTTACAAGCTACTAGAGTATATACACTACATATGTGGACATCTATAGAGACTTCTAGACATCATGGCCATCATCTTGTGTGGAGAGCTTTCTTGTATTGAGCTTGCACATTCCTTCTGAACCTGTGGTACAAAGTGTTTGGTATTGTGGTTAACAGCTGATGCATATTGTTTGGAATTGCCATAATCAACTGTCTTATCATAAACAAGAATAAAAAAGTGATAAAACTGATTTTATTCCATTAAACTGAAACAGGTTACATGGTTGAATATTTATACACAAGATAGTCAAACTAAAGTAATATATCTCCACTTTAGTTATGTTACACATACAAGCCCCATAGCAGTCTCTGATGCTCCTCCTCCATTTCTTCTTCTTGCCTACACTTGGCCAACCACTCTTGTGTAGCCCTTGTTGCCCTTTATTCTTCTTTTAATGCAAGGTCTAATGCTTCTTCATCATATTTCTCATGATGTTCCTCAGCAGTAACATTTCCACCTACCTGTAACTCTAATTCAACCATTTCTTCTTCTTCTACCAGTTTCATTATTTCAGCTTCGTCTAAAATTCCACTACCACCAGGAAGTGTATCCTTGTTGAATACCTTAACTAAGCTTTTCATTCAATGTTAAGATAATGGCCTAATTTAGGAGAAAACACTGAAATGTTATGAAGAATCAAAGCAGATCCTACAGTAATATCCTTTCCATAACCACCCTCGTTAATGATTTTGTGATGTATTTTACCAAATATTGAACCTGAGAGATCTTTGAGAGTTACTGTAAGATCACCAAGTGCATTTGGAGTACACGACTTGATTATTGAAACAACTTGATCAACTTTCCCATTATTGATAAAGGTCTTGATATCACCTAAACAACCAATCACAACCCCTCCATTTGCATTCACAAAGTCAATGGCGCTAAGCCATGGCCCACGTGTAAAATCCTCATCCTCACCCACATACTCAACAACTTTCCTTATATACTCTTGTGTCAAAATTATAGATACCTCTCCACTTTCCCGAGTATCCGCTATTTTACGTAGCTTCGCCCTTTAAAAAATACCTGCATGACCTGGTATTATCCTACCCTCTTCTTCGGCTGGATTTTCAACATTTTGGTTTTGTGATGAAACTGGGGATGCATTCATTTTCTTGTGGTATTTGGTGACAGCAACAACCTTTTTCCAATTTTTATTGTGTTTTAAATTGGTGTTGGTGATTGCCATAAACACCATTCTTTAAACGGACTAGGACAGGGACGACTCGTGCAACTGTATTTCCACATCATGTACTATGACAGGAACGAAATGTGCAAATGTGTTTCTACATTAGGGACTAACAAAGTACTTAAATGGTTCAAATAAGGTAGTTTTTGCCGGCTTTCCCTTTTCCCGCCAAATAATCCTAGAGCACAAACTACTTTTTTAGTCCCTGAACTATCGCATTTGTATTAACGCTAGTACACCAACTGCACCTTCTATGTTAGTCCTTTGGCCTTTTTTCCCGCCAAACCACCATGCCACTCATAACTTCCATTTTGACCTATATAACTAGCCAGATGAGTATGTCGTATCCCCATAGCACCTTCCATTTTCATCCACAATTGGCATCCAAAACAACCAAATGGCTGAAATGAAAAGCACTTTTGTTGCCATCCACAACGCCCAAATGAAAAAAACAAGAACCAAATGGTCAAAAATGCTAACTTTTATCATAAATGTTATTGATCATACCCCTGAATGGTCTGATGAGGGAAGCGACGAACCATTTAAGTTCACTGCACTATGGTTGAGCAGGATTTCTGAACTACACAAGTTCAATGATATCTTGAATGCCATTAAAGCAGACTTAAGGAAAGAAGTTGACATGCTGAAATGCAAGATCATACAGAAAAAGGTGTGTCCAATAAAGGCATTGGTAGAGTTTAATCAAACCTTAGACAACACACTTGTAAAAATAACTCATGGTGCAGTTAATGTGCCAAGAGTAACATATGAACTTGTTGTTGTTGAAGTTGTTTTTCATGAAGTTGTAGCTGATGAAGAGGTAGAAGGCAATGGAAGGACACTGGAGAGGAGAAGGGTGTACGTTGAGAAGATGGATTAGGCATATTTCCAAAATGATGGTTGTTGTTGAGAAGGAAAGTAATGGGTGGTTTTTGTGTTTAATGTCAAGTTTCTATGTTGGGCAGTGCTTGGTATGGGTTGTTTGGGATAATGTCTTTTGTACCTTTGTTATTATGGTTAATGAAAATCACTTCTTATCTATGTGTTGACTAATTTTATTTTCTACAAAGAGGACCATGAAAGAATATACCCATAATTGCATTCTTAATGTGGAATTGCATTCTGCAATTGCATTTCCAAACAAAGTTGTTTCAGTATGGAATTGCAGTCTGCAGTTGCATTTCCAAACAACCCATAAAACTGCAAACTGAAAATGCTCATGGCTTGAATTGACTTTTATAAGTCAACTTACAAACAACATTCAAATTACAAACTGTTATATTACTAGAGTTATAATACTTACTGCTTGCAACAAACATAACTCAAATGATCTAAAATGAAAGCTAACACAACACAAAAAACATAGAAATCCTACATATTTAATATTAGTAGATTAAGATGTTAATTTTTACAACAAAGTTTTGGATCATTTCCAAATATTAGTTAATGTACCATATATCAACAAAAGTCATTGTTTATAAACATTCAATTACAACAAGCATGAAATAAGTCAAGGCCTTTTGGACTTCCTCTTCAAGCTTGTAGATCCCACTTCTGGAGCATTAAGAGCTTTTAAACCAAGTATGATTCCAGTTATGGCTGGCTTCCTGCAGCCTCTTGGAGCTGAAGTTAAAGGAGCTTGTGAAAGAGCTATTTTCATTTGACCAACTGTTTTAGAAGTTGAATGAACTCTGGCTTTGGATGTTTTTGGAGTAGCTTCAGCTGTTGAAGTGGAAGCTTTGGATCTTTTGGGAGTAGCTTCAGCAGTTGATGTGGAAGCTCTGGCTCTTTTTGGAGTAGTTAAAGCTCTGGATATTTGGGGAGCAGCTTGAGCAGTTGAAGTGGAAGGAGCTTGACTTTTGAGAGCTCTGGATCTCTTGGAACCTTGACATCATCAAAAACATCCTCTTCACTTGAAACATATTCATCATCTTCCAACTCAATCACCTCATCCTCGTTTGCCTTTACGGAGCTCTGCATCTCAAGGTTGTGCATCCTTTTTTCAAGGAATTGTAGCTGCCTTTCAAGGTTTTCAATCCTCTTTTTATTGGAAACAACTTCTTGACTAGATTTTTACTCACATCTGGGTAATCTTCTGTGTAAAAATACACCTCCTTAAGCGTTTTCATCCTTTTCTCAATGATTTCTATCTTCTTCTCAAGGTTTTGAATCCTGCTTTCACAAACCTTTTCCTGATGCTCATCTACAAGTTAAGAGGTTAACACAGGTTAAATGTACATATATAACACACTTACAGACAACCCATAAATCAAGTATGCAAATAAGGAACAAAAGGCCAAATCAACATCAATAGTGTGCCCCATTGCAGTTTGACTTGCTAAAGTCAAATTACAGTTTGACTAATGATGTAATACATAAGTCCAAACACTCTGCTAACTCTATTTCTACCAAACTGTGCAGACATCCAAACACCCCTAAAGGGCTACACAAGACAAGGGCATTCATTATGGAAACAACAAAAGGCCCTTAGTTGCTAAAGTTAAACACCATTCACATTTTTAGTAATGCATTTTGACTTGCTAAAGTCAATTTGGGTAAAGGCCCTTAATTGCTAAAGTCAAATTGCAGTTTTAGTAATACAAATAATAAACTAACCTAAAGGGCATTCATTAGGCCAACAACAAAAGGGAAATCAACATCAAAATGGTCTAAACACATGCTCAAGGTTTGCCATTTAAAAAAAAATACCAAAATGCATACCTTTATTCGCTTATGCTTGGTTACCCTCCATGGTTTTTTTGGTCTGACCAAACACAGCTTCAAGGGTTGGAAAAAGGTCACTTGGTCCATTTGATACTACTGTGAAATAAGATAGGGCCACATAAGAAACAAAAGGTCAACTCAAGTCATTAAGGTAACATTTAATTCTAAATAACAACAATGCAACAATGTGCTAACCGTTCACCATAGCATTGTTCCATAAGTCGTCTAACATTTCATCTGACACATCATCTCCTACCTTCCAGCTATTCTTATACTTGTAAAAGATAATCGACCATGCATTCAGTGAATGTAACTTTGCTCCAATCTTTGTTGGCCATTGCAAGAATCAAGGTATCATATTGTTTTGTGTAACCGTTCTAGGGTTGTGTGTGTGATAATGATCGGCTTGCACATTAACAAATGGAAGATGATCGGGTTTGCACAATAACAATTGACCTAATAAGGTTGTGAGAGTCGTTATATACCCTGGGGACTAAAAGCGCCAAAATTAAAATGTGAAAAGACGAAAAAACCGGTTGACTAGTCAACTAACAAGGAGAGATAACGCTCGTTAGCCATAACGGGGCTCCAGGACTATTTGCGTACCGCTCTAGAAGTTCAGGTACCCCGTTTGCTAGTGAATCGAAACGGGGGACCAAACGTGAAAACGGGGTCAACTTGAGGGACGAACGGTATAATTTACCCTTTTTTAATTAAGAACATATATAAATTATAATATCTCAAGATGATATAAACATAAATAACATGTAATATTCTCTTAGAATAAAAAATAATATTGGATCCCTTACTAGACCTTACAGTTTGGCTTATAAAATAACATTACCCGTTGCGTTTATATCAACGTGAGAGTAATATCTTTGTTAATTAGAAAATAGTACAACTATGTTAGAAGATATAATTTGTGATTTATACATGTATAGTGGGTCGCTTAGTAGGCTCAAAATTTTGTTTGCAAGATAACATTACCTTTTGCTAACAGGATTTTTACATGTAGTTTAGAAGAAAATATATAATGGGGAAATAACAAATGTTATAATATTGTGATAGTATGGATGTAAGTATGAATATTAAGAAGGAAGATATAATGTCTTAATTGTATATTGTTGATAATAAATAAAAAATATTTTAAAGCTAAAATTTCTATATATGCTTTTAACCTTATCCCATTAACTATACATATGTCTAGTCAAGATATTTGTATATTATTTATTTTTTAGAAATATAATAATTTTACACTAGGGTTGATCATGGTCCATGAATTGGATTGGATCGACCAAAGTCGGACTGGACCAATTTTGCGTAAAGTTCAATCAGATCAGATCGAGGACCAAATATAAAGAAAATGATGAATCGGACCAGACCAAAATATCACATTTCAATATCAATATTTTGTTATTGGTTCATCTCATTTGCCAATTCATGCCTTTGGTGGGGGTATATATATTTCATACAAAGTATCAAGGTACCAATCACTTTCTAGCTCTGGATCAAACCACTCACATGTGTCACACTACTTCTTACGAGGTTTATGTAAAGGCAAAAGAAGACGAATATTTCAAGAAGGATGATGAAAGTGTTAGTTAAATGATTCTACGAAAGTGTTATAAAAATGTTGTCGACCGATTAGGACATACATAACAAATATTCTACCCGGATTAGTGGTAGTCCAAGAAACAAAAAGCCTTAATGGAAAGTTGCATTGACACGTTTGTGGACATTCACAAGCTCAGTTTGGCATAAACATGGAGGTGGGAGATGAAGACGTGGAGCTTGGATTAAGGTTTTCAATTTCAGGAAAGTGATGCGGTGAAAGTGATTGCATTAAGGTTATAACAAAGGTATATAGGTATGGAGAATCTGGTCAAAAAATAAACCGGATAAGTGGTTTGGTCAATTAAGTGTAGGTGTAAAAGAAATATATTATGTGTAAAAAAATGACATGGATATGACGTTGTTGGTCATCCGTTCACATTTCTAACTTTTACACAAAACAAAAAGTTTTGTTACTATGGGTGTGTTTCTTTTTTTAGGGATTAAGTGATTTTAAAAGTAAGAGAGGTGTTTATTTTTAATGTTAATGAATCTTAGTGGGTAGATAGTGGTGGGGCCACATATATATTAATGTTTCTTTATCTGTTAAATGGTCTGTGTGGCCAAAAAATGCAAAGGGAGCTCCTCCCTAGTAAGTGGAAGCAACGGAAAGAGGTTCACCCACTTAATTCAGAAAATAAAAGAAACACCCCCTTAGGTGTAATAAAAAGAAATAGCCCCTAAGAAGGTGTAATAAAAGGGTTCGCTAATTAACTCGGTAAAATTTTGAAAGTTCATTGGTAATTTATAGCTTTAAATATCAATTTCTTAATAGTTTTTGTAATATTATTCAAATATACAAATATCATAAACACAAAATTATATGAATGTTTTGTGAAAATGTTGTCATAAATTATGAATATGATGTTTAAGATGATTAATATGCTGTTTTTTAAATTCTATAAAACGTAATCTGTAACTTTGTAGTATTCTAGCTTGTGGTACGAGATAAGTAAGATCGAATCGGATTAAATCTTAAGATTTTATGGTTAAAATCGAGATCTTAAAAAATGTTAAGCTTCTTAGATTCTACATAAGATCCAAATGGTTGTTAGATTGTAGTATCTTTAAATCCTAAGATCAGAATAAGGATCTTAACAACCATGCTTTTGACAAACATAAACTTTTTAAAATAATCAAAACATTTTTTTTATTTGATAATTTTCTCTTATTTTAATACCAAACCGTAATATTGAACTTTTATTCTGAACGTCACATGAGGAGGATCATTAGATCATGTTTGCATTGTTCTTTATTGCACTTTAAGTTTTGTTACTTTTTAAGAAAAAGTAGTATATAATAAGCTGATTTTGTCGGTAGGATTTAAGGTAAAGAACTTAAAATTCCTACACGATCTTATGTTTTTCTTTTTCTTCTTAAAGTATATGTTAGCAAAATAATTCAATTCTCTTTACAAAAATTTGACACAGTTAACATGCCCGTAATACAATCATGTATTCGTGCCTCAGTAAAGAGTTAAGCTTAAGTCTAGTACAAAGCCTGAATCACTTACTAAAACACAAACTCTCATGGTGGATTTTGTATTTTTCTTTTTTGAATGACGAGTTAGTATAATATTAAGTTAGTTATTCAATTCTACAGTATTTAGCCAGAAGGTAGTCCCTACCAACCTCGAACAATAATTAGTGATTCGATTCACAGTACATACCCAGAAGGTAGTCCCTGTCATCGACACATCTATTGGGCAGAACCTCACAGATTCCACACTGAAGGAACACCCCCACAGAAAGACTCGAACTTCATACTTCTCGCATGTGGTAACAACCTCCCCAAGGTCACCCTTGGTGGCCAACTAAGCTAGCCCAATTAGTTGGTGGATTCTAGTATCAAAGCCTATATCCGAATCAAATCATATTTCGAATTGCTTTGCTTTGTTAATTATATTTTTTAACGGATATATTATATTAAAACAAAACTAGCAATGAGCTAGCTAACTATATAGGAGATTGTAACTGCTTTGTTAATTCTATTAATGGGAGTATGTTTGGTAGCAAGCGTTTAAGAGCGTTTTGAAACAACTAACAGTTAGCGCTTTGTACAAGATGCATGTTTGAAAACAAACAACTAGCATTCCTACTTTTTTTAAAAGCTTCAAATCAAAATGCTACTTCTAGCAGCATTTACGAGTAACTAGCGTCTTCACTTACTAATATGGCTATAAAACTATGTTACTAAACGCTTTATCAAAACGAACAACTGTTGCTTCCCGCTACTGTTTACTATTACGACTTTCCGCTACTGCTTAGTGCTACTGCTTTTTGCTATCGCTATCTTCGTCAAACATAACCTAGGTCGGTAATGATACGGTAATCAATGTAATAAGACAAATCGTTCTAATCGTTTCTAGCATGGAATTCATGAAATGGACCATCTTTGATTAGGTTTTACTTTTACTAATCTTGTGCATTGCTAATCACACTAAAAGATTAATATTTTCACCTCTAGATGATGCTTAAAAACATGTTATATTGGGGTTAATTAAAAAAACAAATAGCTATTTTGATTTAAATAAAAGAATAATATTTTTAAATAAAACTATCGTAATACACCCAGCACGCACGGGTATCTTCATAAAATTTTCATTATGATAATATTGATTCATATTATCATCTTCTGAAATTTCTATTAATAAGTAGTTTATTAGTGTTTTTTATTTTCATATCATAGTACCCGTGCTTTTATTTTATTATTTATTTTCCCGTTAATACTAATTTTAGTTGTATTAGTTTTTAACCTCATGCATATTACATTATGTAAAATATTTAATACTCATATAGGTATAATATCCGTGTACGTTCGAGTTTTACACAATTTTTTCATTACGTATTTAGATCGATTAATACTCATGCGTTAAGTTTAACTAGAAGGGTACCCGCGCAATGCGGCGGCGGGTACCCGGTGATTATTTTTGTGGCGAGCAGTCCGGTGGTTGCGGTGTAACTGTGGTTGAGGAGATGCCCGGTGGTGGTGTAACAATGTGCGGATAAAGAGATCCGGTGGGGTTGTTTCACTATGGTGGTGGCGTAATTGTTTGTGTTTTCTGTGGGTATTTAAATAAAACGGGCTGTTACAAAATATGTTGCACATAAAAACCTTTAAATTTTCAGTTGTAACATATGTGTATGTATTGAACACTATGTAGACCTTTTTATCAAAAGGCTTTTAAAAGCCTTAAAGTCTTATTAACCATTTTGTATTAAAGGGCTTTTATTACAAAACGTATTGACCATCACAATTAAATAGTATTGACCAATATTGTCAAAAATATTTACTAAATGGCTTGTTATTTCTTAATAAATAAATGTTTTTTGTCTTAAAAATGTTAAGACTACTTTATATAGAAAGTCCCAAACCTTTTCATAAAGTAGTATAGATAATTATTTCAACGTTAATAATAATTTTAGCCGTATTTAATTTTTAAAACCGTGTACGTACGATTTAAACTTATAAAGATGATTAACTGAGTCGTTATTAAATATGAAAAGTAAAAGAAAACTTTTTCGGATATCCTTAGACTCATAAAGATAAATAACATGAGTCGTTCATATATATACAATCTCGTGTATGTATTTCATATCACAGTAACTTGTGTTTTCATTTGATATAATCTCGTGCTGTCGTGCATATACATTAGTTTAATCTATAATAATACTAATATTTATAAATATCAACCATCTGTTGTTTTTTTTATCAAATTATTAAGTCATGGATTATAACGTATAAGAGGGCATTTTTTAAATTTCAAAAGTTATTAAAAGATAGTGATAAATTTAATAAATTTATTTAAAATTAAATAACTTAAGTTTCATTTATTATCTCCTCTTCATTTTTATTTCTTTTAATAGAAAATCAACATTATACTTTATATTTAATTTTTGTCATATATTTTTTTAAGTTTGACCAATGAGAGCTTAACTTTAACTTCAATTGTTCAATCAAATAAAGCTCTTCCTCCGATTTCAATTGATTCAACATTTTTCTGCCACTTTTTGAAAATCCCTTGTTATATAAGAGATGTAAATATTTTCTCTAGCAACATTCTTAGAGCATAAGGTGTCACGAAGAGGCATACCCTCTTCATCAGTGTCACCTCAGCGCCACATCAGCATCTCACTTCTCCACAACTAACCACAACAAACCCCCCTCACTCATAACAAATCTCAACCTCTTCATTTGGGCCCCACCACTACCACTTTATTTTTTTTATTCAATTTTCATTTCCAAATAAATTAAATTCATTTCATTCAAAATAAAAATACAATACATAACACAATAATAACAAATAGAACACGATACGAAAAAAAAAACAACACGAGTAAAAAAAATACAACACATACTAATGGATCGGATCTTCGACATCCCACTTCGGGCAATTTTTCAAAATATCCCAAACGTGGACATACTTGAACTCCTTTCCACCAAATTGTTGCTCAAAGTTTAGTTTCACATTTTCGAGGTGAGTGTGGTCATTTTGAGCACTTTGACGCTGCAACTGTTTGTAAATTGCGTTGAATTTTTTGCAATCGACGTTAATCCTCGTCCATTTACCCGTGATTGAATTTTTTGTACGATGGTCATCGGTAGTCTGATTATTGAACATCTGCATAAAGTCGTTCAAAATAATATTTTCGGAACGGTTATTTTCCATATCTATAGCTTGTGAAATTTCTATCCAAACTTGCGCAAGCAACATTTCTTCAGACTTGTTCCACTTCGGAATTTGAGACATTTGTGTTTTTTTTTTGAATTGATGTAGATGTGAAAAAATGGTGGTTATAAATTGTTATTTATAGGGGTGGTTTTCAAATTCAAATTCAAATTCTAAAATTCAGATTCAAAATTCAAATTCAAATTTTAAATTCAAATTCAAAACCGTATACTTTTGAGCGGGCTAATTCAAATTCAAATAGGAGCGGGCTAATTCAAATTCAAATAGGAGCGGGGTACTTTAAAATTCAAATTTAAACGGTATAGTTTTGAGCGGGATTATATGAGCCTATATATACTACCCTACCAGTCACTGATTACACACACAACTCACACAATTCACACACAAAAATGTCTCGCAAAGATTTTTCTCAGCAATTCCCAAGTCCAGAAAAGCTGCCGGAAACAAGCTTTTCAACTTCACCACAGTTTCCTCCAAAAAGCTTTCCACCTGAACTTGAAGTTTACTCAACACCACCGGAAAATGTCTTTCCGGTGGGTTTTGAAAACATCTCATACCTCCCAATTGTTCCAACTCCACCTGTGAACAGTCCACAGGTGGATCTTCAAAACCACCCCAACGGGTTAAGTGAGGCTTCCCTCCGGCAACTAGAACAAGATGAAAACAACGGTAGGGAGATTATGGAAGAGCAGGCACGTGAAGAAGCTGCTCGCCGTGAGCAAGAAGTACGAGAAGCTCAATACCACCAAGACAACTATTTCGACATAATGGAGCGTCGGCTCTTTAATGGGGATTTTGATTCCCCTTCAAGTTTTGAGGGTTGGGTCTCAGATGATTCGTTTTTTTAAGTTTTAGTAGTTTTATTATGTATTTCATGTTTTTATGTTGTTTTTTATTAGGGAGATTCTGTAGTTTTTTTATGTTTAAGCGTATTATTTATTTCATGTTTTTAGTTAATTGTTCAAGTTTCAGTTTAAGGGTTTTATCATTATGCGTTTATATTTGCATTTTTTTCATCCACGAACCTTTCAATCTATGCAAAAAAACACTTCACCTTATTAAAATTCAAGACATGAAATATCACAAATATCACTTTATATAAAAAAAAGAGAGAAAAAAAAAGTACAAGTTTCAACTCGTCGGGCAGACGATGAGGCTTCCCACGGCGCTGGACGGCGAGGGGGGGCGGTGTCACGGCGCTGGACGGCGAGGGGCCATGGTGGACGGCGAAGCCTCATGGCGAGGCGACACCGTGCGCTCTTAAAGTCAAACATGATAGCCAGACCCACATCTATGACTACAGCCCATAGAACCTAGCAAGAAGCCCAGTAAAGCTGGTATGCAATAAGCTAAAAGGTTGATAAGTTGATATCATGGGTTGGGTTTCGATTTTCAGTTCATACAAGCAGGGGCGGAGGGGATGGGGTGACTAGCAGGCGCTAGGCCCCTCCCAACTAGCCCACTAGATACAATGTAATATCACTCTAAGTTGTGCTATATTTTGAGAATCAGTTGTCAGCCTCTCCCAATTGTGCTATATGAAAAAGAAAGGTAGAAAATACGGAGTAACTTGTTAAGATATCAAATGCACTCATTGTTTTAATAATGATTACACATAGCTAGGCACATAGCTCTATTTGTTTTGTATTCTTAAACTAGTTGTCTGCTTTAGTTAATACTAGTTGTTAATTACTAGTGTTTTTCCCTATCCTTGTTTATTCAATTTACGACATTAGATAATTAATATATTACCAGTGTTTTACAAATCATGCTGTATATAATATATTTACTTTGTGGTAGAAGTAATTTAGCAATCAAAGTTTTTTTTTCTTAAGAGATCATAGTTATCATCAAGGTTATAAATAGCGCGAGGCGTGACGTGGCGGCATTACCAAGTCTCACGCTTTTGCGGCTAAGGCAAAGCTTTTACATTTATAAGGCGTGACATAAGGCGACATAAAGTATAAAAATATTTATATATTTGTATCATATTTCATATATATCGAGTTTACAAAAAGACGTGACGTAAGGCGGCATGACCAAACTTCACACTTTTGCGAGGCCTTTCCGGGACCTTTGCGAGCCTTTAAGAACCGTGATTATCATTGTCAACTTTCGGTAAAAGAATGAGTATCATTTTAGATTAGATAATGAGAAAGAAGAGAACAACTGATTCTTACTAAGATTGATTAAGGCTAGTGTATTAGCTCTAGACAAATAGTTTCAGGGACGGATGTACAGTGTTAGTAGGGGGGGCAAGTGCCCTCCATGATTGGCCCAAAATCTGAAAATTTCAATGTAATTTTTTTTTCATTATTGGGCTTGCCCTCCACCAAAATTTAACTTGCCCCCCACACAGGCTTCGGCCCATAATTCTAAAACATGACTAGTGCTAGTTTTCTTATATCTTTGACTAGAACAATACAATTGAACACAGTACACATCAAGTCATCAATGATCAATCATCTCTGGAACACCGAACACATCAATCTACAAATCACAATTCATCAATTTTACAATCTTCGGTTAATCAATCTTCTAAATTGAACACCTTCAATTCTTTCCCTAAAATTTCGCCTCATTTAATCAACTTTTACATCATTTGAGTGTGGTAAGTCATAACCCTAACTAACCTCAATTTTAATTATGTAAATTATAATTTTTTTGTTATAAATTACAAATTGTTAGTTTGTTAGTTTGTATAATTGTATTACTCTATTAGTTTAAAATCCACTGATTTTGTGATTGCATAATAGGGAAAATCATATTAATTTTGTGCTAGTGTTCTTGTCCTTTTTCTAGTAGCTTTAAACAATTTTGTAATACTTTAATAGTTTAATACTTACTTTAAGTAATGAAAACACTAAATGTGGTTCCTTTGTGTACATCAGTAGCTATTTGCCTTTGTGATAATTTAATAAGGGTTAACGAATGTTCTTTGTCTAGTAGCTTTGTTCCTTTGATTAATTTTGTGTTGATTTTACTTTGTCTAACTTTTACTTTGTCCTTTTTTCTAGTAGATAAACTCATAAACAATGGACTTGCTTTTGTTACAGGGAGGCACACTATAAATATGGAAGCATACTATAAAAGAAAAACGCCATCTTCATCAACATCGAATAATGTTAGTGGAGAACCTACGAGGGAAAAGCCGAGTACACAACCTATTAATGTGACCGACTTGAACGATCTTCCTTGGGATCCTGTTGATAGACCAAGAATTTCGCAATATAACGTAAATCAAAGAGATGACATAAGGCGAAAATATTGGGAGCGTAAACCTTGTCAACCACGTGGTCATATTTTCAAAAGAACAATTATAGCGAACAAATCAAGGCGTTTTATCCCAAGTTGGTTCGATCTATATGGTAATTGGTTAGAGTATAGTATAAAGGCAGACAAAGCCTTTTGTTTGTGTTGTTACTTATTTAGAGATGACATCGAGCACCAAGGTGGGAATGAGGCATTTGTAACAGAAGGCTTTAATGGTTGGAACAAAACAGAGAGATTTACTCGTCATGTTGGTGATTTAAATAGTTTCCACAATCGAGCATTAAAAAAATGTGAAGCTCTAATGTGTCAAGACCAGTCAATTGCAGTTGCATTTAATAGAGAACTGAACAAGAGAAGAGGGAATATCGTATCAGATTACATGTTTCAGTTATTGCAGCTAGATATTGTTTGAATGGTGAACTCTCATTTCGTGGTCGTGATGAAAAGGTAACTTCTCTTTACAGAGGTAACTATTTAGAATTGGTAAAGTTAATCGGACTTGTAGATAAGAATATCGGTGATGTGTTAAAAATGGCACCGAAGAACTGTCAATTGTTATCTCCAAAGATTCAAAAACAAATAGCTTCTTGCTTTGAAGAAGAAGTACTTGAAACTATTTTTTAAAGAAATTGGTGATGGCGTTTTTTGTCACAATTCTCAATTTCCGGTCATTTATCATACTTCATATTCATCATTTCATAACGGTTCGTGCATGGTTTTGCATTTTTCATTAAACGTTTATTTTCTTATTAAATAAACGCTATCGCGTAAGTTATTATTTTGAACATTTAATCCGATACTTCCAAAAACTATCCCGACATATTTTTATACTTACTTTTAGTTTATAAAAATAATATTTTGAGTTTACCTAGTGTTTTAAATTTATTTTGTATATAAATCGTTAAATTTATATTATTACGACGCTTTTCTTAAAAACTACACGATAATTACTATATCACTCAAATTTTACAAGAAATATATTTTTACAATTTTTATGATCTCAATATACTTTACTTTGATCCATTAAAATTATTTTTAGCTAACTCTACCTTAAATACTCAAATGTATATAAAAGTTACAATTTACCTTAACTTAATTTCTTTTTACTTACAAACAATTACATACACATTTATATATACAAGATATAAAAAAAAAAAAAAATTGTATTTTGGAAATGCATTCCCCCTTGGCCGACCAAGGGGGATGTTGCATTTATTAGTTGGTAACTTTTCTTTATTTCTTGTATAGATCTATACTTCACCTTAATTTCATACTTCATTCACAACAAATAATTCAAAAGTTAGAAAGTTTTTTCTCTCTTGTTTTTCCTCTCCAAGAACCTGTCACACCTAGGGGATAGAAGAGATTCACAAAAATTTTCAAGATCAAATTCTAAACAATCTAGTTACACTCTTATTAAAGGTTTTGAAATAAAAACCTAGAGTGTTTAGGTTTAATCCTTTGTTCTAGTCACCTCATCAAGTAACTAGTAAGCATATTATTTTCATTTTACATCTTTCATATTCATTTCATATTCATTTTATCATATTTGAGCCAAAAACATGCAAGTCATATGATGTTGTACCACTTTTTCAATGATTTTCAAGAGTTATGAATATATATAATCCATCCTATAATTATTCCTTGTTATATATTATTTTTGGTGATGTCTAGGAAACCATGACACCCTAAGAAGGTGTATGGTAGGATTAGAATAGCTCCGGAGTTGTTTTGAATGGGTTAGAATAGGTTTGGCGCAAGAAAAACTCATTTCGACACGTATAAAATAGGGTCTGTCCATATTTTAAATTCTGGGAAAATACGACAGTAGGTAAATATTTTTGGGCTAGATATTTAGAAAATACACTTTAAAACGAAAACGTGGCCGCTTGAACGGATTAAAACGGAGCTATAACGAAGAAGTTATGAATTTTTCAAGTTTGACGAGGAAAACTATTAATTTCAGAAATTTCAGCATTGAAAATGTCACTCCTTACGAGTCAAAAATTAGTCTTAAGCTTTATAAATTGTGTCGACTTATCAAAAATATATTAGTATACTTTGACACGAATCTAAGGATGTAGAAAACGTAGAAAACGGACTTGTAACGATTAAATTACACGCGATAAACCAAGTTGCCGTAACTTTATTCTATTAGCAAAATTAATATATTCTTTATTACAAACATACTACGGCAACTAAAGGACCATGTTGGCGGACGTTTTTAACAATGATGTAGAACTTTTTATAACGTGATGTCTTCTAGTAAAAATAAGTTCGCCTAGCATATTTTCCAAAATGTCCAACCGTTTGTTGAGCGGAGTTGTAACGAATAACATATAGTCACTCAAACTTTGCCGAAAACCATCCTTTAACTCTATTTTTGGCCTAAAGTGCAATACTTAACCTATATTTTTCTTGGTGATCGAGACCTCTAGGATGGAAACTTAAACACTGAAACTTTGAGATATTGATACAAGCTTCCCAAAACCGTTGAGTTCGTTTCCTAACGCTCGACGTACACCATTTTACGACTAACTTTTCAAGGCCATTTTAGTCACTTTCATGAAAATTTCCACGACATTATTTTACGACGAAAAGTTATAATTTCACAATAAATCATTAAATGACTATCGTGGGATATCATTTCAACATAAATACTTGTAAAGTATTTTATAATATGACGGGATGTCATAAACATATTTTGACGATAAACATTATTTCCAAAACGTACAAGTGGTATGGATATCATATGGAGTTGCATGCACAACATTGTATCACGCATTCACAACAACATATCACAACTCAAGTCATAACATTCATTTAGGTCGCGGATAGTTTCCGAGCCTCATTTTAGTGCACTTCATTTTGTTAGCATATCAATCATACCAGGTGAGTTCATACCCCGCTTTAACTCATTTAAATTCCTATAAACTATTTGGGGCGAGATATATGCTTATTTATCCAAACATTTACACTCTTTTGCCAAACAACATTACCTATACTTTAGACTTGATTGCGTTGTATACTTGATTGGGTTATACTTGATTTCATATGCATATTTTGGAACAAACATACAAGAATTAGTGGCTCCAAATTAAGTTGTTGGAAGGCTATTAATTTACAAACATACAAGAATTAGTGGCTCCAAATTAAGTTGTTGGAAGGCTATTAATTTACAAACATACAAGAATTAATGGCTCCAAATTAAGTTGTTGGAAGGCTATTAATTTACAAACATCCCAATATTTATATGTTGGAAGACCCTTGTGGTGACATTTATACTTTTAACTACCTTAATGCGCATATTCATGATTGTCATTCTATTTTAGGCAATGGGTTGTGAACACACAGGTTGCAAGTTTTGTATGGGCGGAACTTGGAACTGAGTGGATTTACAATGCCTTTGCTGTGTGAACATTTCTCTAAGTATTTCAAATCATTTTAACACAAACTTATGAACTCACCAACCTTTGTGTTGACACTTTTTAGCATATTTATCTCAGGTTGTAAGGCGATAGCATTTCATGGAGCTTTTGGGTCTCATGGCATACATTGGAGTCTAGTGTTTTTTATCTATTACCATTCGACATGTTTTGCAAACCTTTATGTATTATCAAACTTTGGGATCTCATGTGTTGTAAACTTTAACTTATTTAATCGAATGGTAAACTCTTTAAAACGTCTCATTATAGAGGTCGTTTTCTTTATCCATACTTTGTGCTATGACGTCATACCCCAATGACACTATCGTTCCGCTGCGATATTTTGGGGGTGTGACAGATTGGTATCAGAGATTTGGTTATAGAGAACTAGGTTGCATTTTAGTTCCTAGACTATAACCGCTTTCACGTCGATCCTTTCGTTTCCTATCGCCTTACTCACTTTTCGTGCGCATATGTTTTCTTAAGTATTTCTTCTAGAACCACCTCATTGGATAACGTAGTTTCCTTGTACCAATAGGGGAGTCCCAAAATCTAGTTGGGTCATCAAAGATATGGAGCTCGGTAATGAGCACTTATCTAACTTGATCTCGTGACAGTTCTTGTTTGATGAGATGCGAGATCGAGCTAAATAAGTGTTACTATAAAGCTGGATAGATTTGATGATTTTGCCCGAGGATGGGAGTTCTCTTGAGGATACTTTGGGAACTGCTGGCGACCAAACCTCGTAGTGACTTTAGCACCTAACGGAATTTCCTACACACCAAGTGCGACTCTCCCTAGATACCTACCCTAAATTCCTCCTCCACTGTTTAGAATCGGATGATAGAATGGCTATCTATTTCAGTAACAACAATCGCCGAGACATGTATGCTTGGTGGTATGTACACGTGTGAAATGAAGCAATTATAATTATGGTGGCCAACATAATTATAAATGCGTCACAACCCACGTGGACATATGCGACCACGCATACGTAGATCGGTGTGGGTACACCTTAGGAACCAATTGTGGCGTGGTATTATGTTTGAGGACGTTAAGCATAGACATTGGGAATTCAACGGTTCTTTCCTTACAGAGATCATGGCACCAAAAAGGGTAACACGCAGTACTGGCCGAGGTGGTGCGGCACCAAGGGGTGGAATGACAGGTGAGCGTAGAGGTAGAGGAGGCGGTAGCAACGTGGGTAACAATGACAACAACACTGGCGGAAACCCTGACTTTGCCGCCATCATCGCTCAACAACTTCAAATCTTGCTTCCCACTATTGTCACACAAGTTGGAAATCATATGAATAACTCGGGAAACCACGGGAACGGGAACGGTACTGGCGACACCAACAATGTAGTTGGCAGTAACAACAACAACACCAACAACAACAACAACAGAATTGGATGCACATATAAAGAATTTTCGGCATGCAAACCTGTGGAGTTTGATGGTATAGGAGGTGCTTTGGCATATACTCGATGGGTAGAGAAGACAGAGTCAGTGATCGACATCAGCAATTGTGCCACACATCAGAGGGTGAAGTATGCTGCTTGTTTGCTATCAGGGAAGGCATTGACATGGTGGAACACACAGCTACAGGCTAGGGGCAGAGAAGCAGCTACAGGTATGACATGGGACGAATTTAAGGCGTTATTGAAAGAGGAGTACTGCCCGGACAATGAAATGCAGAAACTGGAGGATGAATTTTATCACCACTCCATGATAGGGGCTGGTCACGCAGCCTACACAGACCGATTTCATGAGTTAGCCAGACTAGTTCCTCATCTAGTTACCCCTGAGTCCAAGAGAATCTCGAGGTACATATATGGTCTTGTCCCCGAAATCCGTGGAACTGTGAAAACAACTGAGCCGTCTACAATACAAAGTGCAATACTGAGGGCAGGAACCCTGACAGATGAGATGGTTAGAAATGGTACTTTGAAGAGCAGTGATAAGAGGAAGGAAGCAAGTGGGTCGAATAAGCAGATAGACGTGGTAGCAGACAACAAAAGGGCAAGAGTTTTTGTGGCAACTGGTACTGAACAAAGAGAGTATGCGGGTACACATCCCAAGTGTGCTAAATGTGCTTATCATCATCCGAAGACCAAGCCCTGCCGCTTGTGTACAAATTGCAATCGATACGGCCATTTTAAGGAGCAGTGTAAAGCACAGGTAGCACCGGCTAACATGGGCAACATGAGAAATAATCAAAGGACTTGCTTTGAATGTAACAGCCCGAACCACTTCCGGAATAATTGTCCTAAGTTGAATGGAACGCAGAGGCAACCACAAGGTAACCAACACCTAGCTTTAGCAATTGAAGGAAACAACCCGAACCCTGCACCCAATATCAGTCCACCTCGACCTCGAGCATTCTATATAGGGACCGAGGCAGCCCGCAATGCATAACTGGTACGTTTTTCCTAGACCATTAAGTGATCCACCGTATTATTCAGATTTAGTGAGTCTCATTAGATAAGAAACTTAGACGCGTAAGTCTTGGCTTAAACACTTTGACCATACATCCTGATTTCGCGAAACCTAAGGGTAGAACTTTAAGTATCATCGATTGAATCGCGAGGACGCGATTCCTCGAACAGGGGAAGAATGTCACAATTCTCAATTTCCGGTCATTTATCATACTTCATATTCATCATTTCATAACGGTTCGTGCATGGTTTTGCATTTTTCATTAAACGTTTATTTTCTTATTAAATAAACGCTATCGCGTAAGTTATTATTTTGAACATTTAATCCGATACTTCCAAAAACTATCCCGACATATTTTTATACTTACTTTTAGTTTATAAAAATAATATTTTGAGTTTACCTAGTGTTTTAAATTTATTTTGTATATAAATCGTTAAATTTATATTATTACGACGCTTTTCTTAAAAACTACACGATAATTACTATATCACTCAAATTTTACAAGAAATATATTTTTACAATTTTTATGATCTCAATATACTTTACTTTGATCCATTAAAATTATTTTTAGCTAACTCTACCTTAAATACTCAAATGTATATAAAAGTTACAATTTACCTTAACTTAATTTCTTTTTACTTACAAACAATTACATACACATTTATATATACAAGATATAAAAAAAAAAAAAAAAAATTGTATTTTGGAAATGCATTCCCCCTTGGCCGACCAAGGGGGATGTTGCATTTATTAGTTGGTAACTTTTCTTTATTTCTTGTATAAATCTATACTTCACCTTAATTTCATACTTCATTCACAACAAATAATTCAAAAGTTAGAAAGTTTCTTCTCTCTTGTTTTTCCTCTCCAAGAACCGGTCACACCTAGGGGATAGAAGAGATTCACAAAAATTTTCAAGATCAAATTCTAAACAATCTAGTTACACTCTTATTAAAGGTTTTGAAATAAAAACCTAGAGTGTTTAGGTTTAATCCTTTGTTCTAGTCACCTCATCAAGTAACTAGTAAGCATATTATTTTCATTTTACATCTTTCATATTCATTTTATCATATTTGAGCCAAAAACATGCAAGTCATATGATGTTGTACCACTTTTTCAATGATTTTCAAGAGTTATGAATATATATAATCCATCCTATAATTATTCCTTGTTATATATTATTTTTGGTGATGTCTAGGAAACCATGACACCCTAAGAAGGTGTATGGTAGGATTAGAATAGCTCCGGAGTTGTTTTGAATGGGTTAGAAAAGGTTTGGCGCAAGAAAAACTCATTTCGACACGTATAAAATAGGGTCTGTCCATATTTTAAATTCTGGGAAAATCCGACAGTAGGTAAATATTTTTGGGCTAGATATTTAGAAAATACACTTTAAAACGAAAACGTGGCCGCTTGAACGGATTAAAACGGAGCTATAACGAAGAAGTTATGAATTTTTCAAGTTTGACGAGGAAAACTATTAATTTCAGAAATTTCAGCATTGAAAATGTCACTCCTTACGAGTCAAAAATGAGTCTTAAGCTTTATAAATTGTGTCGACTTATCAAAAATATATTAGTATACTTTGACACGAATCTAAGGATGTAGAAAACGTAGAAAACGGACTTGTAACGATTAAATTACACGCGATAAACCAAGTTGCCGTAACTTTATTCTATTAGCAAAATTAATATATTCTTTATTACAAACATACTACGGCAACTAAAGGACCATGTTGGCGGACGTTTTTAACAATGATGTAGAACTTTTTATAACGTGATGTTTTCTAGTAAAAATAAGTTCGCCTAGCATATTTTCCAAAATGTCCAACCGTTTGTTGAGCGGAGTTGTAACGAATAACATATAGTCACTCAAACTTTGCCGAAAACCATCCTTTAACTCTATTTTTGGCCTAAAGTGCAATACTTAACCTATATTTTTCTTGGTGATCGAGACCTCTAGGATGGAAACTTAAACACTGAAACTTTGAGATATTGATACAAGCTTCCCAAAACCGTTGAGTTCGTTTCCTAACGCTCGACGTACACCATTTTACGACTAACTTTTCAAGGCCATTTTAGTCACTTTCATGAAAATTTCCACGACATTATTTTACGACGAAAAGTTATAATTTCACAATAAATCATTAAATGACTATCGTGGGATATCATTTCAACATAAATACTTGTAAAGTATTTTATAATATGACGGGATGTCATAAACATATTTTGACGATAAACATTATTTCCAAAACGTACAAGTGGTATGGATATCATATGGAGTTGCATGCACAACATTGTATCACGCATTCACAACAACATATCATAACTCAAGTCATAACATTCATTTAGGTCGCGGATAGTTTCCGAGCCTCATTTTAGTGCACTTCATTTTGTTAGCATATCAATCATACCAGGTGAGTTCATACCCCGCTTTAACTCATTTAAATTCCTATAAACTATTTGGGGCGAGATATATGCTTATTTATCCAAACATTTACACTCTTTTGCCAAACAACATTACCTATACTTTAGACTTGATTGCGTTGTATACTTGATTGGGTTATACTTGATTTCATATGCATATTTTGGAACAAACATACAAGAATTAGTGGCTCCAAATTAAGTTGTTGGAAGGCTATTAATTTACAAACATACAAGAATTAGTGGCTCCAAATTAAGTTGTTGGAAGGCTATTAATTTACAAACATACAAGAATTAATGGCTCCAAATTAAGTTGTTGGAAGGCTATTAATTTACAAACATCCCAATATTTATATGTTGGAAGACCCTTGTGGTGACATTTATACTTTTAACTACCTTAATGCGCATATTCATGATTGTCATTCTATTTTAGGCAATGGGTTGTGAACACACAGGTTGCAAGTTTTGTATGGGCGGAACTTGGAACTGAGTGTATTTACAATGCCTTTGCTGTGTGAACATTTCTCTAAGTATTTCAAATCATTTTAACACAAACTTATGAACTCACCAACCTTTGTGTTGACACTTTTTAGCATATTTATCTCAGGTTGTAAGGCGATAGCATTTCATGGAGCTTTTGGGTCTCATGGCATACATTGGAGTCTAGTGTTTTTTATCTATTACCATTCGACATGTTTTGTAAACCTTTATGTATTATCAAACTTTGGGATCTCATGTGTTGTAAACTTTAACTTATTTAATCGAATGGTAAACTCTTTAAAACGTCTCATTATAGAGGTCGTTTTCTTTATCCATACTTTGTGCTATGACGTCATACCCCAATGACACTATCGTTCCGCTGCGATATTTTGGGGGTGTGACATTTTTGCATTATTAATTGATGAGTCCAGTGATGTTACCAAAAAAGAACAAATGGCAATTGTTTTTCGATATGTCAATAAAAATGGACTAGTGAAAGAGAGCTTAGTTGGTATAATTAAGGTCAAAGAGACGTCTTCTTCGTATCTTAAATCTTCCATTGATGAATTTTTTGCTGAAAATCATTTGAGCCTGAAACAACTTAGAGGTCAAGGTTACGATGGAGCTAGTAATATGCGTGGTGAATTCAATGGTTTAAAGGCTAAAATATTGGAAGAAAATGACTCGGCATATTATGTACATTGTTTTGCTCATCAACTTCAATTAGTAGTTGTTGCCGTTGCAAGAAAACACTTAGGTGTCGTGGACTTCTTTGATAAGTTATCTCTTGTGACAAATGTTGTTTGTGCTTCTTGTAAAAGAAAAGATATACTCATAGAATGTGAAAAAGTGAGAGTGGAAAAAGCAATTGGTAATGGTGAAGTTGAAACCGGAAGTGGTAAAAACCAAGAGCTTTCTCTTATACGAGCCGGGGATACAAGATGGAATTCTCACTACAAGACAATTTTGCGTTTGATTGATATGCTTCCATCTGTTATAAAGGTTCTTGAATTTGTTGAAAGCGAAGGAAATAACGGTTCCACCCAAAATCAAGCAAGTGGTATTCTAGTGTATTTTGAATCGTTTGATTTTGTGTTCTATTTGCATTTGATGAAATACATTTTGGGTCTAACAAATATATTGTCGCAAGCTTTACAGAAAAAAGATCAAGATGTTGTGGAAGCGGTTTCATTGATCAAATCGACAAAGGAGCAACTGAAAGAGTTTAGGGTAAATGGTTTCGTTCCACTTTTAACTAGAATATCTTTTTTTTGCCAAAAACATAATATTAAAGTGTTGAACATGGATGAAGTATATGTTAATCCAAGTGGCCGGAGACGAAGGATCAATATTACTAATAGACATTTCTTTGAGGTTGAATGTTTTAACACGGTTGTGGATATGCAAATTCAAGAGTTTAGTGATCGGTTTAGTGAGGCGAGCTCTGAATTACTTACAAATATGGCTTGTTTGAATCCATTTAATTCATTTGCTCAATTCGACATATCAATGTTAGTGAGGTTGAGTGAGTTGTACCCAAATGATTTTGATAGCATTGAAAGGATGGAACTTGAGAGTCAACTAAATTTGTATTATGCCAATGTGACAAAAGATAAGAGTTTTGACGACTTAAATGGTATCGCCGACCTCGCTATAATGATGGTGAAGAAAAGAAAACACATTTCTTATCCGTTGGTGTATCGGTTATTAAAGTTAGCTTTGATTTTGCCAGTTGCAACCGCAAGTGTAGAGAGATGTTTTTCTGCAATGAAGATTATAAAGTCCGATTTGAGGAATAGAATTGGTGAAAAATTCCTAAACTCTTGTGTTATATCTGCCGTAGAAAGAGAAACACTTGGAAATGTTAAAGATGAAGATGTAATGAAGCGGTTCCAAAATATGACAGATCGTTGAGGAGAAATGTAGAATAATTGTTTGGTTAAGGTAAGATAGCTTCTATTGTTGTTATTTATTTATTTTTTTTCTTTTCTGCTCAAACAAGATGTGCTTTTCTTTTATGCTAAATTCAACTTTCTGTTGCTGCAGGGATTACTCGAATAAATGGTTAATATTTTGCACTATGTTTCCGGCTATTTTTTGCACACTAGAAGCTGGAATAAATTGCTGTATAGTGAGGATGTTTTGGTGCTCGTTTGGGATGTTGTTTTAGCATAGTAAAAGTTGTTTTTTGAACCTCCTAAGCTGTTTTGAAGCTCTTTCTCAGCAATATAAGCTCTCGTTAATGTTTTCGCACAACGTTATTTGTAAAGGTATTTTTTTTTTGCCCCCCATCTTCTGAATTTCTAGGTCCGCCACTGAATAGTTTCTTTTATTATATTTATACTAAGGTACTCGCCTATTTATCATGCTCTGTTATGTTTTTTCGGATAATATCGTTATCATTTTACACTTATGTTCGGCCCCCCTTAACTTGAAATCCTGGCTCCGCCCCTGCATACAAGGCAATGTCGCAAATTACATAATCATCTTATGACATGACTACATGAGAGCAATAACTTATACTCGTTTTATAACATTATCTCATCCTTTTTTGAGCTTATACTCATATGATAAACATATTTAATCATTTTCTTAAGTTTCCACGAAGTAAGCATAACATGTTTTCATTTCATCATGAGATCACAATGCTAAATCTTATAGTGTGATCAGCAATGCACAAGATTAGCAAGACCGCGCAAAAGCAAATCAGTTTCTGGCTCCGCCCCTGATCATCGCAGTGTGAATGATTAAATTAGTGTCAAACGTTGGTAATTAAGTTACCTTGACTCTTGTACAAATAGTTTGATCTAAAAAGAACCATACAACAACCGCCAAAAAATGTTTAAAGAAAATGAACAGAGGCATGTTTAACAATTAACAGTACGCTTGATTTCAGTTTTTACTTTTTAGAAAAGATCTTGTGTTTAGTCACACAATTAGATTTCATAAACTTACATTTCGGCTGGTTTTCATCGTCTTCTTGCATTAAGACATGCTCTCTAGAAAGGCTTGCCATGTTCACATGCATGCAAAATATATACAAAACTATTCAAAAGTCTGTATTTAGGTAGATATTATTGTTCATTTAATAACATTACAATATGTAGATACTAATAGATCGTCGAACAAAACAAAACCCTAGCTCTCAACTTCTTGATTCTAGCCACCACCCCAATTAGAAACTAAAAGGTCAGGTCCATCAATCAACTGTTAATCCACAATCCATTAGTTCCTCAGCAACTTTAAACGTTGAACTGTCTTGACAAACAATCTACCACAACGATAAAGAAATATATAACAATCTGTTAGAAACCAGATGTTCCTAAAATACAAGAAATGAAGCCAAATGAAAGGACATAAGTATATTTACCCCCAAGGAACATCTCCAGCAAGCAACCAGTCTCCTTCTTTGTCTTGGTAAGTGAGTATTACATCTTCATAACCTGTTTTCCCAAACAAACTTTTATTAAATAATAACTTTAGCTTTTAAGGTCAATTTATTATTTTGTTCTCTTATATTGTAACACAATTTACAATCTATGTATCATGTTCATGTTTATAACATTTGTACTATGGATATGGTTTTTTAATGTTTACATATGGGAAACATTATAGTACTAATTGAACTCAAAGTTAATTTCTCCTACCCTTCATAGTCAAAAGATATAGTGTAATGAATAAACCCATAAAAATAGTAGTAGATCGATATTGATTACAATGCATTAATTACTAGGTTGTGCAAATACATCAAGACTTACATTTTCCAAACATGTTGGCTAATGTATGCACAAGAGTTTGGTAGGAGTTGTGCAGGTTAAGGTCAACCTTTCTTGCAATCCCTATGCCTTCCATATGGACTTTAACGTACATTGACTTTGACGCATTATCACCATCTTCGTTGCCGAGTTTAGGGTGGCAAAGACTCTTCCTCCTACATAGTTTCACTGGCGGCCACCCGATGACTCCACCATCATTTCTAATAATATAATAGCAACACACTAAATTTTAGTTACTGCATAATCTAGTGGTTGTGAGTTCAAAATCTCATTTCTGATTTCTGACGAGTGGGAATTCAAAAACGTGTGTTTAGTGCGCAAAAGTTTGTTTATATAGGATGCAACCATTGTTTTAAGGGTTTGTCTAACGGGTGGCCTCAGAGCAAGGTTTAAGGTGATTATAAAAGAAAAGTTTGAGTTTATTACATTACAAATCAGATTTAATTATGGTAATTTGTAAGATTAATTAATGTGTATTAAATACAATTTGTAACATAGAAGGAAAATATGTGTTTAATAAATATACATTAAACAATGCCCTCAGGGCGGTTAAACAATCCCTTGTTTTAAATGGTTATTGTATAGTCTTTATTAACTAACCATTTATGTTCTTTCAAGACAAAAAGAAACAAATAATAAACAAACATAAACATGTATTTAGACAATAATGCGAGAATTGCGAATGTTTGCTTATTTCCCCTAAAAAGTTGCTAAACTTTATAAGGCAACCGTGAGGTACAAGTAATTAAACACGTCACAAGTATTATTTAATGAAAATAATATTCTTCTAATTAACAAATACTGGATCCGTAGAAAAACAAAGATTGAAATCCACATATCCATAAACTAAGCAAGAACACTTATCACAAGCAATGTAAGCACACAGTAACATACACATGTATATATTTTTACAATTTCAAACTATGCAAACAAGGATCCTATAAATCAAGTGAAATTAACTCATAAGACCACTCGTTAATGGAATATGTTAATGGAATTCATATGATTTCATTATATTTCTTCTTTGTTGCAAACTTATATATTTTCTCATATTACTTTGTACAAGCTAAGATATTATATTATCATATACAGAGACGGACCCAGGATTTTTAAGAGGGTGTTGCACAAAAGAAATGTTGAGCTATCTAAAGTTACACCGTAAGAAACAAAAGTAGCAAAAAAATTTTGGGGGTTGCACATACCACAAAAACGTCAGTTTTGAAATTTTTTTGCACTTCATGATCTATAAAAGGGTATAGCCCGTGCCACACCCGACATACATGTGGGTCCGTCCATGATCATATTCATGGTAAATATGAGTGGACCATTTTTATAAATCATAAATGTACATACAAGTGAACAATAAATATACATGATATGCATGCATTTCATTCATTTTCATAGTTTCAAAGACTCCAGAGATATGATATATCGGATCTTTTTATCATCATTTTGCAAACAAAGTAATAATTACAACTGACCAAAAAAACACAATTATGATATTCTAATTCAAGAAACTGTAGATTGTGCAAGAATTAACCTTATTTAAGTATTAAACAAACCACTAATAAAAATTAAGCTTTTTCTTTTTCATCCTTAAAGCATATTTAGGTATAACTTTAGTTACCTTTGATGAACGAAGATCGAATTCGACTCAGCTTCATTATCACCATCATGGTTGTCTTCATTAAACTTGTTTGCATTACAAAAGTTATTCCACACAAGAAGAGGCAGCGTTTGAGGAACATGTTTGTCATCATCATTACCATGTTTTCGCTTCTTCGAATAATGAATAGATTCATAGTCATAACTGTGGTTACCATTAAGATCAAATTGTGAAGAACAAGAAGATGCAGATGAAGAAGATGAAGAAAGTGCAAGTCCTAAATGAAGCTCCATCTTTTTTTTTTTGGCAATTAGTTGAAAAGACAGTATCTAGGATTATAAAAGATTTGGGTATGTTGTATGATGTGGTGTATGTATATATACAGACAAATGTGTGTGTATATGAAGAGAGAGAAAGTAGAGAGAGAAGAGGCAAAACATTTGATTATAGGTGGGTGTGTCTGGGGAAGTTTTGTTCTCTCCTATAATGCACGGAAACGCTTGGGGGTCGCCGTTCCCGTACCGGAAACGTTTCGGAAACGGGAAACGGCCGGAAACGGCTGGAAACGTGATGGAAACGTATCATGAAAATGGGAAACGTTTCATGTAGATTGGAAACTCATAGGGTTGAGCGGGAAACGTTCGGGATACGTTTCTGGGACTTATAATCACGTTTCTGGGACTTATGAATGTATGAATATGATTATGTGTTGGTGATTGATAGTTTGAACTTTAGAGTAGAGATGTAACATGGTTAATCAATCAAGATGGATCCATATTCTGATAATCTGATTCTCTCTATCTTCGTTTATATTGACATAGTTTGTATTTGTAATAGTTGGAAGTTGGAACTCTAGAGTAGATATGGTTTGCTTTTTGTATCTGAAAGGTTTTAATGGATATTTAAATAATAGTATGTCCGGATTCGAACTCGAGACTTCGGGATTGCACACATTACGTATGAGAATTGATGTACATAATTAATATAAATAAAACGTTATTTTTATTAATTATTAATCACTAAATAAAACATAACGATAGTTAAATAATTAACGAGGTTTGGTTAATGGTCGTTAAATATTAACTAGAAGGACTAGAGATGTAATTAGTAGTCGGGAAGGTTCTAGAATCCCTTTTGGGAGCTTGGCCGATCGGTTTGGGGTTTCCAAAACCCAATCCCACTCTAACTTGGACTCCAAGATATGTTAACTATAAATACAAATCAATGTATTCATTATTGACTAACCTTGGATTGCCAATAACCTAAATTTCTCTTCTCCTCCTCTCCTCTTTGTGTGGCCGGTCGAACATCCCTAACCCCAAGGGTGTTTCGATTTTGTCTAGCTCAAAGACACAAGTGTTTGGTTTATTTGTGATTCAAGGAACTAGCTTCTCCACATCAAATCGCTATTAGTACGTGTGTACAAGAACGAAGAACAAGCACACTTGAGCTTGTAATCCTTGGTGGTCGATTTATTGAAGTGGTCGAATTGCTAAACCCTAAAGTTAGGGTTTTGGGTTTTGTTCTAGTTCAAAGTTCGTTTGGTTTACTTGAATTGCTAAAAGGTACGCGTTTTCTTATTCGGTTAATTACTTACATATATTATTCTATAGTCTTCCGCTGCTTGCTTTGATGATGTATTTGTTTTATGTATAATTGTTATGAGTATAAAATTCCAACAGTATCTTGACATAGTTTTTCATAACTATCTCTACTTGACAGCTTGTAATACTAACAGTCGAAGAGTAGAGTAGTTTTGAAAAATTCTTGCTTAAGGTTATCATGATGTACTGATGTGTATAGCTTCGTATTGAAAAATTCATACTTTTATAATAGTTACTGACACTTTGTATAGCTTCGTATTGTGTGAATGTGATCATGTGATGTTGTTTGATTATGTTGCACGTGTGACTACAAAAGTACAAGTGTCTACACAGTTTGTATTACAAATTCATGTGATGTAGTCATGTTGCACGTGTCACAGTAACCACTTTGTACTGTGTAGACTACAAGGTCTAAATATTACGGAGTATAAAAGATTCAAATGTGATCATGTGACTACAAAAGTACAAATGCAAATATTACTAATTGATGTTCTTTTTTACTTAAATGTTTATTTTGGAAGACAATTTGATAGCTAAGAGTTTTTATCTAATGATTATGCGTAATATTTATTCGGATTTTAGAATTTTATGTAATTTTTTTAAAGGCAATTTTTTATATATCAAAATATTATAAAACACATGACGTTTCTTCGCCGTACCCGTTTCTTGAATTTTAGGATGTTGCCGTTTCCCCGTACCCGTACCCGTCCCCGTTTCCGTCCCCGTGCTACTTAGGTTCTCTCTCACGCACTAAATGTGAAAATGTCAAAGTGGTTTTGTAGACAGGGAACCATGAAGAGAAAATTATGTATTTATGTTTTTTTTTTCCATATGCGATTATGTTTTATTTTGGAATTTGAAGTTTCCATTTTAGTAAAAAGTTAAGCAAGTAATCGTAAATTAAAAATTGAAATGAGCAAAACGTTTCATTAACAAAAGGATGTGCATGTAGATTATAGAATTGAAGCTTGCAATATCGTTACTAAGCTTATCAAAACGTTATAAACCAACAAAATTATTTGGATGTTGTTTCATTATATCACTTTCTTCGGACACATCACACAAGATACAAAAGCATTCTCAATCTTCTTTAGCATAAGTAATAAATGGGATAATGACTTTGTTTGGTAAGACGTAATGAAATGTCAAATGAATGAAATAAATGATGTAGTGAAATAAATGATGTAATGTAATGATTCATTACCGTTATTAATCATGTTTGGTTGGTATAATAGAACAAAATGAAATCAATAAGAAAAAAACTAATATGTCCATTGATGATAAGAAGTTTATTTAATGTGATTTGTTAATGATAGACTTTTATGTAATTATAATTCCATTACAAGATTGAATAAAAAAATTTAATTAAATAAATAAATAAGAAAAAAGAAAGACCTTTAAGGAATGAAAATGGTAGTTTTTTTATGTAATGAGTTATTTCTTGTAATGGATTATTACATTGTAAAATTGTAAACAAACAAGAATTTTTCATTTCATCGTAATAATCTTTTCCATTCACACTTTGCATTATATGTAACAAAACCAAAACTTCGTTTGATCGGCAACATCCACCCTCCTAATTACCTTCACCAACACCTTGCACATTTCCTTACAACCATTACCCTCCCACTTGTGATCGAACACAACCTTCTTCATCGCCTCTTTTAATTTTTGAGTCTCCATTGCATCCCCTGTCTGGGGAAGTTGAAGAGGGTGACTCTCGGCAAATTGTTGTTATATGAGGCGTATTAAGAAATTCTAAAACTAAAATTATGTTGGTCACCTTGAGATACTGTTAGTTAATCGATTGTTATTTGCATAAATAATTAAGATATTGATTTGACCCGTGAATGGTAAAAATCACTTATAATATTTATAGCATGTTTTTAACTAAAAACGTTAAATATTATATAATTGACAGTTTAATCTTTAGACAAAACTAATTACACCATAGTCACAAGTGTATATATATATATATATATATATATATATATATATATATATATATATATATATAAAATTTTTATCTATACTATTTATAAAGAGTGAATAACAATGTAATTAAAATTTTGAATTTTGAAAATTTAAATTAATGTAGTTGTCTAAATTACTCATAAGTCTCTTGCTATACCTTAAGCTTGATCAATTTTAACTTGATAACTTTTAAAAAAAAATACATTATATTAATTTTAAAAAACACATGCATTGTATTTCAAAAAATATACGTTTTGCATCAATGGTTGACAAAGAATCACAATTTCGTAAGTATAATTATTTGCCGCTATACACCGACGTTTTGCGCACATCTCTAGTAATCTATAAGCTTTGAGATAGTGGAATCTAAAACTTTTCTCGATTATATAGAACTAACATCATTTTCATTTTTTATTTTATTTTTTTTAAAATTTTTTGACAGTTTTACGTAATTTTACAATCTTATATATACATTTTGAAACGATCTTTTTTCACATTGAGTTTGTATTTAATTTATAGGGTGAAGATCATGAAATAATAACCAAATTTTAATTTTGTTCCAATTTAGTTATCATAACCTTTTTATGATTATAAAATAATAATCAAGTTTGAAAAATTCCATTTTATTCACTAAAAGTTTCCATAATGTCTATTATTATGTAATTTTTATGTTTGAGTGACTAAAATGAAACATTTTTCAAACTTGTTTATTATTTTATGACATATATTTTTTCTACCTGTGCATAAATTGGTTGTACATTAAGTTGATTTGGGTTAGTGAAATTCAAGGGTGGGTATTTATTATTACGGCACAACCAAACAATACACATATTAATATATTAAAGACAATATTTTTGAATAATTACACAATAATGAAACAGTATTGAAACTTGTATGATTTTTGTGGTTAATTTAAAATTTAAGTGACTTAATTAGAACAGTTATGAAACTTCGTTACTATTAAGCAACGTTTTCCCTAATTTATTAAATGGTATGCCATAATTACTTTGATTTTAACTTTTAAAATGCGTTTTATATTGTTATCTATCGTTGTCTATCCATGAGAACGCACTAGCATGGTATACACGCGTTGCGATGATAGACACCTTGTAGTCAAATATTTTTCGATTACATTTTTTTTTGTTATAATGACTTTATGCATGGCAAGATTTTGCGAATAATTTTATCGCACACTATTTCATATTAAAATGTCAAGCACCTATGCATCATTATGCAATGACAACACAAAAACGATAGTCAATAGTATTACAATGTTGTGATAATTGGTGCTGAAATGTACTTGCTAATAAGTAAATGTTGTGTAATATTTGCCAAAATATTATATAACATGTAAACATAGAGAAATATAAATTAGTTTTTAGAATATATAATTAATATATATGACATTACTTATTTAAAATTACACATTTTCATGATTTATAAATCACATAAAAAGAATCGTACATGTCATAAAAATCTTTGTAATTTGACATGTACGATTCTTTTTAATCGAATTTAGTACATGTCATAAAAAATCTTCGTAATTTGACATGTACGATTCTTTTTAATCGAATTTATTATCAAAATGATTTGGTATTCACTAAACTTGTACTAAAATACATACATAAATGATAAAAAAAAATTAATATGTAATTTTTAAATTTTAAATGTCTATAAACAAACAAAAGTTTGGCATTAAACTACATTAATGAATGTTTTAAATAGTTATGTGTAGAAGAATTTTTGTTTAATATATTATACATTAATCATTTTTATTTCCTAAAACTTAAAAATAATTTTAATGGATGAAAAAATTTCTTCCATTATATCTAGTACAAATATACATATCTAATATAGATATAGATTAGCTATTATACACGTGTAATTGATATTGTGTGCCTAAACTCAATTTAAATGTATGTGTTGATTAAAAATCAATTTTAATTGAAATTATCTCAATTTTGTCACGTAAGCGAAATTGAGTATTCTTATTAGCTAATTAAAAGTTAAAATTTAAATAAATTGGCCAAGCTTTGATAAATTTGACAGAGAAATTTAGTGAAAGAATATAAAAATATAAGTGTCAAATTTGTAAACTAAAACTAAAAAAAGGTAATTAATAAAGTTTCAGTTGTTAAAATTTTAGAATTATTAAATAGACTTGGGCATTTAACCGTCAAAAGGCTAGATTTGGGCATCTAACCGCAAGATGTGACTGTGGCGTTAATTCATTATTATTTATTTGAGGTTGAAGTGGAATTTCACGCGCAGTATCTGAAGACATCGGGGTTGGTTGGATGCATGATTCTTCAAGATCCTTGTTCGAGCTTTTAACTTTTATAGTGACAAAGACTTGGATATATATATATATATATATATATATATATATATATATATATATATATATATATATATATATATATATATATAGTGTGTGAGGTTATTTTCAGAACCAAATAAATTGCGAGAACTGCGAGAACCAATCTCATGCGTTGATAATTTGATCAATGGTCCAAATTAGTTATGGCATAGATGTAATTAAATGAAATATAATGTAATATTCTATAAGAGAATGGAGGGTATTATTGGTATTCTACCAATTAAAAACGATCCCTCATTTATAGGACATACACCAGTTACAAATCATTAACCCCCTCTCTCCCTCTCTCTCATTCTAGTAGAACCACTAACCCTAATTTTTTTTCAGCCGCCGGAAAAGATTCTCAAGTCCACCTATCTGATGAAATGATACCAATAGCTGATCTGGTGAAAGGTCTAAAAGATGATTTCTTCCTCTCCAACAGCCGATCTGATAAATCAATCATCTTAAATGATAGAAACAGGAACTGTTAGATCCAAAATGTAAGTCACTGATAATTAATTGTTCTAATAATAAGGATTACTGGCCTGATAACAACACACTATCAAATCCATATTTATCTCTACCTTAGTATTCTTTTTCTCAAAACTAAAACCACCACAATTATTGTCTTTTTATTTGGTGGCGCCTCTATCCATTTTGGTCTGTCTTTTCTGATTTGGCGGCGCCTCTATTCAGATCTGCAATATTCTCGTTTATTGAATGTGAATGGGGTAAGTTATGCGTATATTAATTGTATTATGGTTTTGATTATGTTAATATATTAATTCTATAAATTAAACATGCGATGAACTGATGAAGTGGGATGTTTTAATAAAACATATGTGTATTAGAGTGTAGGGGATTCATGAAATTTCTTGGTAACAGTCAACTTGGGGTCATATGTTTTATAATGTTATTTGTTCATGTTGTATTGGGATAATTTGTGGTAGTTACTGTTTGTCTAGATGAATAAAAAAAAGAACAAAAGATGTACTACATATTATTTGGAATAGAGTAAAGATAAAATGTTTAATCGTGATCTCTATATATTATTGAAAGTGCATATGTGTTTTTTTTACAGATTTTAGTTGAATGTATTGAAAGCGCATATATGTTTATTTTGTGCATATGTGTTTGCTAGTTCTAACATAAGGATGCACTTGTGTTTTGTGCATATGTGTTTTAAGGTTAGAGTGCATTTGTGTTTTATGTCTAGTGAAAATTTGTAAAAATCAATAAAAGAGGGTTTGCATATGTGTTTTTATGGCTGGTTAAAAGTTAATAAAGGGTTGTGCACTTGTGTTTTAAGGTTCATATAAATCAAATATGGGTACGCATATATGTTTATTTTGTGCATATGTGTTTGCTAGTTGTTTTTTTTTTTTTTTTTTTAAATAACAATTGCTTGTAATTTCAGGTATTGGACATGTTTGATAAAGATCGTTCATCACCAAAATATATATAGTGCATATGTGTCTTAAACAAGTACATACATTCTAAAGAAAAGTTGATCATGATAATGATGTAAAGACACAATTGCAGAAAACAATTGTGTTAAATATTATTAGTACACACATGTATAATCAATAAATTGTAGAGTATTTTTTTTTTAATTTTCTTTATATCTTTTAATTATTTGTATTTGAATTTGTATTTTATATTATAGTTAATCTTTGAAGGATATTAATGTTCATTGATTTAAGTTTCGAATTTTACAGAATTGTACACAATAATAACATACGTGCAATTATCTTTATAAGCAAAACAAATTTTAATTATATAACAATTGTACACTATTAACACATGTAAATTTGAATTAAAAAAAAACACATGTGCACCTGAAATTTTGAAAATATTCATGCAAAAAAAAGAAAAAAAATTTAGTTCCTAAAATTAAGGGAGTTTTTAAAAACGAGATTTTATATACAAAAATAATTTGAAAATGGTTTATTACTATTATACCCTTTTGAATTAAATAATAAAAATAAATATCTAAAAAAAATCTGATTGGTTGATGCTGGTTCTCGCAGTTCTCGCAATTTATTTGGTTCTGAACATAACCTGACCCTATATATATATATATATATATATATATATATATATATATATATATATATATATATATATATTTTGTGCATCTTCTTTTCTATTACCACAAGATAACTCTCACTTTAAGGAGTTACAGTGTAGTGCTTAGTGTCACACGAAGTTGTGGATAGTCAAGAGGTGATGTACGTCTACTTGTTGGTTGGTTGGTTGCAAAGTATAGAGTACTTATGGTTTCGAGTTAACGAATTCTCTACACTGTTCTTAGTCAGACATTAATGCAAGTTTAAATCACAAGTTCGGGTATTTTACTTCAGTCTCAAGTTCGCCATATTGGGTTTTCTCCATCAGTAGTCACTACAAAGAGCCGTCAGAATGATAATGGGGCTGGTAAAGAGTTAGCTGAGAGGAGTATAAAAGAGTGGAGATGTTATCAACAGTTAATTCTCACGGGATATTTACGGTACTTCACACTTGTCGATTAATTGGACATACACGGTTATGCTGCTTCCAATTCCATCGTAAACATAGTGTGTACGCTTTCTATTCCTCAAAAACATCGTGGGGGGAAGAGAGGTGGATGTTATTTGGTTTTCTGTGACAACCCGTAATTTTTCCCAATGCGTTTTATTCGGAGAATCGACGAATAAATTTGACCCTTTCAATTACTTCGAGATACAAGGCGTATTTATAATCATTTCTATCGGAATTATTATTTTAAGAGCAATGGCATAATTTTCGTATTCACACGACGACTTTTGATGACCGAAATGAGCTCGAGAAACGTTTATTGTGAAAGATTTTGAAAAACTACGAAAATGGTCCCTGTAATTAATATTACCCGTTGTCCCTATGGTTTCAATTGTACAAGTTTAATCCCTCGAGGGGTATAAATACCCCCAACTCTCTTTTTTTACACCCAACTTTCTCACACTTAATTTTCTCTCCCCTCTCTCTAAATATTCCGGCCGCCGGCCATTCCACTGTTCGACCATGCACCGCCCAGCCGCCACCATGTTACACCACCCCCTCCAATAGATAGATCTGGTCATTGTGGTTATGTTTACGTGCCACACGCGCCCTCAAAGCCACTCACGCGTTATAAATCTAGGGTTTGGTGATGTATATGTTAGGGTTTTAATGGTAACGTATAGATCGGGTTTTGTTGACACACGGGTCATGACTAGGGTTTAGCTCGTGGCTGTGGAGGTCGTGTGTTAGTAACACACCACCATTGTCTCTCATCTGTCTTCCCTCTCGTTCTTATTGGCAAGCCGAAAACCTCAAGTTCCTTTTGATTCGCTTTGTTGGTATAAAACCGATTAGTAATCGGTTGTGTTAAAGTTTCGTGGAAGTTAATAATTAAAAAGTTTGAATGTGATTTGTGTGGTAAGAAATTGATAAGGGGTGTTTGTTTGATACGGTATTTGGTCTCAGATTTGTTAGTTTAGGGTGTGTTAGTTTGCGTTTGTTGTGTTTGTTTGTTCGATGTGGTGTTAGGACTGACTTGGTGAGTCGAGTCGGGTCGGTTCGAATCTGTTGAGTCGGGTTAGGTTAGGAATCGTACGGGTCGGGTTTGACCCTGGATGTTCACGCTTTGGGCTTGTTTCGTCTCAGTTGGTTTGTGGTCATGTAGTATGGGTCAGTTTGGGTTGCGGGTTCGATTTGCTTGAGTCTCGGTTTGAGTAAGAAACCTATAAGGTATCGTTATGGATTTGCTTGTTGAGTCGTGAATTGTCGTTATTGTGGGTATTGAAACTGAAAAAAATGGTTACTTGTATAAGTTACTGGGCTAAATTGTGTTAAGACTATGGGCTAATTTGAAATACTTAACGAACTAATTATATAACGATATCGGACTAAAACTATCGGATTAAATGATATTAGACTTAAACGGAGTATAGACCTATAAGGACATGTTGAGTTATTGGATAGTTAATAATGGGAAAATGTTGGACAAATTGGACATTGGGGATTTGAGACGGATACAATATATTAGACTCGGGACGGATTTAATATATTTGATTCGTAATGAACCTAAATATTCAATTGAAAATAATTGAACTAATAACGAGAAGTTAAACTATTAATTATCTAAGAATGTGGTCCAATTAAATTTTAAGTCCGTATTAATTAAAACTTAAACTTATAGTTTTATAAACATAAATTGACTTTTCCAAGGTATTTGAGATTATGGGGAAATTACCAAAACTTACCAATTGACCTAATTAGATTACATAGATAGTTGTCGTCATTTTCTAGTCTTCTTTGATTTGCTTGAGTATTGTCATTATTTCTTGACTTTGTCGATGTCTTTTCCAAATTCGTGTGAGTTGTGTTATGATTTTAAGTTTCTTATTACACACGAAACGTTAAAACTAAACTTTTTGAAGATTGATAATGGACTTTTTGAAAGTAATAATACGAATAATCCACAAAAACTACGATACGTTATCTTCTATCGATTTCGTTATCGTATGAGCCGTATTATGAGGAAATCGTATACGTATTAGATTGCGCCGTTTCTGTACCATTGTACTCGTTGTACCTTTCTTCTGGATGCTGTTGTAATTAGCAAGATGCCAGTTATGTCGGTTGTGAATAGTGCATTGCTGTGGCTAAGATGAGTTCATGGCCCCTATTTTCAAAGGTTTTTATAACTATTTTGGGGGAGAATACATGCTCGTTTTAACTAAACTTAATGATTGTGAAATTAGAAATATGAAATGTTATTTGAGAAATTTGAATTGGTGATTGAAGGCTTTATGTGTTTATCGGAAGTAAATGCGAGTTGCAAACAAATTCTTGGACCTGCCACTACCTTTTTGGTTTGCTAATGTGTTGACTAGGCAAGGTTAGATATGCGGAAGATATTGACTTAGACTAGGATAGCGATCCTTTGCTATATCGTTGGTGCCTAGCTAAGAATAGATATCTGATATGTGAAAGATGTTGACATAGACTAGGGTAGCAATCCTTTGTTATAGCGTTGGTACCTAGCTAAGAATAGACA
>BPTQ01000007.1:171124876-171286541 GCA_019973895.1 Chrysanthemum seticuspe
CTCTTATACACATCTATGTGTATAAGAGACAGGGATTGGGTAAAACAGTTGGGCCAAGGGTGTTTATTTTGGGCTTGGGGTTTTATATAAGGTCCATTTGGTTTGTTTAAGTATTAATACAAGGGACCAAATATGTAAAACTGAAATTCCCAGGGACCAAACATGTAAATTATGAAAAGTAGTCAAGGGGCTGGTCTTGCCAAGCTTTAATAGTCCAAGGGTTGATTTTGACATTTTTGAAAATTTCCGAGGACTAGTTTTGACCAATTTTGGATTTTCAGGGACTAAATTGTAATTTTCTCAAAACTTTTAGATTTCCCACCAAAGGACTAAATATGACAATTTATGATTTTAAAAAGACCTTTGGTGACTTTTCTTTTGAAATTTTGGCTCAGGGACTATTTTTGACAATTTTATAAACTTGGGGGACTAAAACTGCAATTTTTGCAAATTTGATATGTTTTTCATCTGATTTTGATATTTTTGCATTTAAAACACATAAAACACTGATTTGTGATATTTTGATCATTTTGATGTGTTTCTGAGTGTTTTCAGATGATTTTGCAGTTTATTTTGTACAAAAATGATGAGTATTTACACACTCATCAATCCCCCACACTGAGATATTGCTAGTCCCTAGCAATGATTTGAGAAAACATAATGGATTTGAATCTCTTGACCAAAAGCCATTACTTCTGGAGTAGCCAAATGTTTCAGTTCAAGTAAGAACCATGGTACACCGATAACCATGTGATTTTGAGCAAACCACCAGCTTCCAACGGATTTGATTTTGTCTTTACCAGAAGCCGTACCCTTCTGGACTAGCCAACTCTTAGATAAATTATCAGAATTATCTTTGGTGAGCTGATTACCAATTATGGTTTTTCCACTGCCTTTACCACAAGCCATAATCTTGCGGGCTAGCCAACTCTTCACTTTTTAGGATATGGTGAGCTGAATACCATACAATTTTGGGCAAATTGCAAGCCGTATAAACGGATTTGAGATATCTTTACCAAGAGCCGTTTGCTCCTGGATTAGCCAATCCTTTTGTCTTACAGACATGGCGGACTGATAACCAAATGAGAAAGTGTAAAACACTTACTCCAAAAAAAAATTTTGGCCAAAAATGGGGGAATTGGGTAGATAATATATGAAATTCGTAAGAATTCCCCCCCACACTTAGAAATGAATATTGCCCTCAATATTCAAAGTACCGGCGGTTATGCCGAAACAAAGAACGTAAAAGGGAAATATAACGGCCATTATTTAGAAAGAAGATTTTTTTTTTTTTTTTTTTTTTTTTTTTTTTGAAACATGTGGGCAACCCCCCCACACTAGGGTGGTAGAAAGAGGTAAGAAGACAGAAATATGGGTGAAAACCCATATGGCATGCTACTGTTTTTGATTATCGAGTCGCTAGCTTGACTCGATCCCCGCATTCATTGGTTCATGGGGAAAGTTTGAAGATCCGGGACAACCATGGATGGAATGTCCTCTCCAAAGAAATGCTTCACTCGATGACCATTCACTTTGAAATTAGGACCATCGGGTTGAGATAACTCAATGGTGCCATAAGGATAGACCTTAGCGATGGTAAATGGACCAGACCAACGGGACTTGAGCTTTCCCGAGAAAATATTCAATCTTGAATTGAAAAGAAGGACTCTATCACCAACGTTGAAAACGCGGTTCTTGATTTTTGAGTCATGAATCTTCTTTGTCTTTTGTTTATAGATCAAAGAGTTATCGTAAGCTTGATCACGGAGTTCATTTAATTCATTCATTTGAACTTTCCGATGATCACCCGCTGTCTGAATATCAAAGTTAGCATGCTTCAAGGCCCAGTATGCCTTGTGCTCGAGCTCAACCGGAAGATGACACGCCTTCCCGTACACCAGCTTGTATGGAGTGCACCCGATGGGTGTTTTGTAGGCTGTACGGAAGGCCCAGAGTGCGTCATCTAACCTATCCGACCAAGAGGCACGGTTTTCACCAACCGTCCTCTCCAAGATTCTTTTAATCCCCCGGTTAGAAACTTCCACTTGCCCACTTGTTTGTGGGTGGTACGCAGTAGAGGTACGGTGAGTTACACCATACTTTTGCATGACTCTTGCAAATTGGTCATTGCAGAAATGCGTACCACGATCACTGATTATGGCTCGTGGAGTTCCAAACCTAGCAAATAAGGATTTCAAGAATTTCACCACAACTCGGGCATCGTTGGTGGGTAAAGCTTTAGCTTCAACCCATTTTGACAAGTAGTCAACAGCCACGAGTATGTACTTATTTCCATGAGAAGAAGGAAATGGCCCCATAAAGTCAATGCCCCAGATGTCAAAGATCTCACACACTTGAATGGCGTTTTGCGGCATTTCATTCCTTTGTGAGATATTCCCGTGACGTTGACAAGCGTCACAGGTTTTGACGAATTCATGGGCATCCTTGTAGATTGTGGGCCAATAGAATCCGGAATCAAACACCTTCTTGGCGGTGTAGTTGGGGCTATGATGTCCCCCAGTAGGTCCAGAATGGCAAGCCTTTAGAATGTCAACGGCTTCCTGACCATACACACATCGCCGGATGACTTGATCCGCACAGATTTTAAACAAGTAGGGGTCGTCCCAGAAATAATGTTTCACATCTTTAAAGAATTTATTTTTCTGTTGGGACGACATCCCTTTCACCACAAAGTTACCCGCATGGTAGTTTGCAAAGTCGGCAAACCATGGGGTAGAAGAATCTCCACGAAAAGAAACCACATTGAGTGTTTCGAGAGGAAATGTTTCATTAATCTCCTTTTTCTCAAACACATTTTGGTGAGGGTTCTCTAATCGGGAAAGATGGTCAGCAGCCAGGTTCTCAGCTCCTTTTTTATCACGGATGATGATATCAAATTCTTGTAGGAGGAGAACCCAACGGAGCAATCTCGGCTTTGCATCTTGTTTTGCAAAGAGATATTTGAGTGCCGAGTGATCCGTATACACCACGCATTTGGTCAAGATGAGGTATGGCCGAAACTTTTCAAACGCATACACCACAGCTAATAGTTCTTTTTCCGTAGTGGTGTAATGGGTCTGAGCTTCAGTCATAGTTTTGCTCGCGTAGTGGATTGGCTGAAAGTGTTTGGTTTTGCGTTGCCCCAAGACTGCACCGATTGCAAAGTCACTTGCATCGCACATGAGCTCAAAGGGTAAATCCCAGTCGGGGGCAACTAGAATGGGTGCTTCCGTAAGCTTTTTCTTAAGTGTTTCAAAAGCTTCGATGCACTCAGGAGAGAAGATAAAAGGAGCATCTTTTTCGAGAAGATGGGTCATTGGCCGGGCGATTTTAGAGAAATCTTGAATAAATCTACGATAAAACCCGGCATGACCTAGAAAACTCCTAACACCTTTGACAGTAGTGGGATGAGGTAGTTTAGCAATGACATCAACTTTTGCTCTGTCAACCTCAATCCCATTTTTAGAAATCTTATGGCCGAGGACAATGCCCTCTTTGACCATAAAGTGGCTCTTCTCCCAGTTTAGACATAGATTGGTGTCTTCACACCTTTTAAGAATTTTGTCTAAGTGGGAGAGACATGTCTGAAACGAGTCCCCAATGACCGAGAAGTCATCCATAAACACCTCCATAGTTTCCCCGATCATGTCGTGGAAAATTGCCATCATACATCTTTGGAACGTGCCAGGAGCATTGCATAAGCCAAAAGGCATACGTCTGTAGGCAAACGTCCCGTATGGGCAGGTGAATGTGGTTTTCTCTTGATCCAGCGGATCAATGGGGATCTGAAAGTAACCTGAGAAACCATCAAGGAAACAATAGTACTCGTTCCCTGCTAATCTCTCAAGCATCTGGTCCATGAAGGGCAGAGGAAAATGGTCTTTACGGGTGGCTTCGTTTAACTTTCGATAGTCAATACACACACGCCATCCCGTAACCAATCGAGTCGGAATCAACTCGTTTTCTTCATTCGTGACAACAGTAATGCCACCCTTTTTTGGAACGCAATGGATTGGGCTAACCCAAGGACTATCAGAGATCGGGTAAATCAGACCGGCATCAAGAAGTTTGAGAACCTCTTGTTTGATAACCTCGTGAATCTTAGGATTCACCCTTCTCTGACTTTGGACTGCTGGCTTGAAGTCATCCTCCATTAAGATTTTGTGAGTACAAAACTCAGGGTTGATACCCTTTATATCGGAGAGTTTCCAAGCAATTGCTTGCTTGTGCGACTTCAAGACCTTTATGAGAGCAGTTTTCTCCTCCTCAGTCAAGTCTTTAGCAATTATGACGGGTAATTTATCATCACCCTCCAAGAATGCATACTCAAGATGAGGAGGTAGGTCCTTAAGTTCAACCTCGGGAAATTCATCAGTAGAAGATTGCACTGATTTGATTTCCTCAATTGAGATTTCTTTCGGAGGGAGTGAAGGCAAAGGGTCTTCATTAAGCAATTGCTCAAGATAGAGAATATCCCCCTCCGAATCATAGACACCATCAATTCCAGGCGGAATTGATTCATCAGTAGCCAAGAATTCATCGATCTCTTCCAGAAGGAAGTCACCTCCCTCAAACGGAGTGAGAGAGGGGGAAGAGTCGGCAATGATAGGATGAGAAGATGTGGTGGAATCGGAATTTCCACTCACAGAATTATGAAGATAACCAAGAAACTCTTGAGAGTACTCCTCTGAAGCAATGTCAATTAAATCGACTCGATTAATTGATTCAGTATCGTAATTTGAGGAGTACCTCGAAGTCTGATCGAGGTTAAAGGTAACAGCTTCATTACCCACACGGAGAGTGATCTCTTGCTCAAACACATCTATAAGAGCACGTCCCGTCCTCAGGAATCCCCGCCCAACAATGAGGGGAACTCGAGGATCAGCATCGAAATCAACGACCACAAAGTCAGCTGGGAAATGGAACTTTCCTACTTTGACAAATACATCCTCGGCGATGCCAAGAGGACGCGAGATAGAGCGATCTGCAAGCTCAAGAGTCATGCAGGTAGGAATAAGTTCCGGAAGAGACAGTTTCTTCCACACTGAGTACGGCATCAGATTGATGCTTGCACCAAGATCGGCAAGGGCAAAGCATTCAATCATCCCGGGAAAAACACAAGGAAGAAGAAATTTTCCGGGATCTCCGAGCTTCTCGGGAAGCTTCTTTAACAAGACTGCTGAGCAATTCTCATTCAAAGGAGTCTTAGCCATCTCAAATAGCTTTTCTTTGTTGCTCAGCATATGTTTCAGAGTAGATGCAAACTTGGGCATTAACATGATGGCATCCGCGAAGCTTATGTCAAAGTGAAGCTCTTGGAAAATTTGAAAGAACTTTTCCATCTGATGACTAGCTTTCTCGCGGAGCTTTTGCTCATGTAACCGTGAAGGATAAGGAATAGAAGTTTTGGATTTAGGGTCAACAACTGGAGGTTCAAAAACAACTCCAGGTTTGGTTTTCGGGACAACCTGAGGATGGACATTGTTGTTACTCCCGTTATTAGTAGGGAGTTCCTTGTCCTTTGTCGCCTCAGGCTCGCTTTCCACTACCTTCGGGAGAGAAGAAGAAGAGGTAGTAGGAACAGCGGGTCCAGCATATGAAGCACCACTTCGGGTTGTGATCGCTTTAGCATCGCCCCTCGGATTAGCGATCGTGTTGCTAGGTAGAGTACCTGAGCCCGAGGGTCGATCATTTAAAGACTTCTTGATCTCAGAAATTTGGCTGACCAACAACCGATTCATTTCCTCTTGGGATTTCATGAATTGTTTCAACAACTCATCAGATGATGGGCCAGTTGGAACAATGGCTTGAGTTTGCACAGGGAAATTCTGGCCTCTATTGTTAGGATTAGGGCCTTGATTTTGAAAATTCCCTTGATTGTTTCCATGAAAATACCCTGGGTTGAAGTTTCCCTGACCTGGGTTTCTATTGTAATTTCCTTGGTGTTGGAAATTTTGATTCTGATTTTGGAAACCGTTATTTGGATTGAAATGACCTTGGTTTTGGAAGCCTTGGTTCGGTCTGTTTTGATTCTGATTACGGTTTTGGTTTTGATTGAAACCGGGAGGTCCAGAGTAGTGGTTAGGACGGTGGTTCGGGTCTACAGGAGCACGATATTGATTGCCTCCTTGATTAGGCATCCCGCCCACAACATTAGCTTCAAAAGGGTTACTGTCGGTGGCCATACAGTTATAGTAAGCATGGGGGCCACCACAGGTAACACAGACTTCCACTTTCTTAACTTCAGCGGGAGGTGAAGTTTGTGGAAAAGAAACTTTCTTCTGGTTGGAAAGAACCAAAGCTTGAATAGCTTCCGTGAGTTTATCAATCTTAGCATCGGTGCTAGACTGACTCACGGGCGATGAAGAAGAAGAAGGCCCAACACTGACTTGGGAAACAACCGGCTTGCTTCGTGCAGTGCGGACTTTAGACTTGTTTTCGATTATCGCTAAAGCTTCTTTGACAGTTTTGCTTAGGAAATTTCCTCCCGCGGAGGAATTGAGAGAATCTTGATCAGATTGACTCACTCCATTGTAGAAAGTGTCGAGTTGCATCAACTCGGAGAAACCGTGGTGAGGACATTTGCGAAGCAATTCCTTGAAACGATCCCACGATTCACTGAAGGATTCATCAAACTTCTGAGTGAACTTGATGATTTCATTTTTAAGACTCGTGGTCTTGGAAGGTGGATAGAATTCATTCACAAATTTCTTCACCAGATCTTCCCATGTCTCAATAGACTGAGGGGGTTGTTTTTCAAGCCAAATCCGGGCTTGCCCCTCAAGAGAAAATGGGAACAGAAGAAGCTTAACAGCATCAGTTGGGACATTCTTATACTTGATGGTAGATGCAATCTTGTTAAACCATCTTATATGAGCATGAGGATCATCCCGCTCAAAACCGAAGAATTGATTAGAGGTTACAAGATTCAGTAACCCGGTCTTGAGTTCAAAGTTTTCAGCCACGATGGCTGGCACAACGATAGCATCTCCATACCCGTCGATGGGTGCCTGGAGAAGCTCACACATAGGAATTTCATCCGCCATGACAGCGGAAGTAGTGTGAACAGTCCGGATCTCAGATCCGACTGATGGAGCAGAAAGTCTACGAACACGCCTTCTTGGAATCTTGACAAGCTCACGAAATGGGCTTACAGATCTAGAAGAGCGAGTGCGCATACACTAGAGTTAACTCTAAGGAAACTCAGAGTTAAGGAGAGAAATGGAATTATGAAAATCTTTCAGATGAGAATGAGAATTATGAAGACGTTTTATAAAAATCAGGTGAGAAGAATCTTTATGGGTTTTCTGTTTCTGAAACGTCGATATCACAACAAAATCAATTAACACAAGATCGAGGTAAAACAACAGTGAACTTAACCAATAATCCAAGATGAATGGCTTCTTTGAAAAAGGTACACCAATCACAATGGACACAAAGGCAAGTTTTTAATCTTTAGTTCGGGAACTTATTATGGTCGCACCCCCAGTTAGGTAGTGCACTGCCTTGGTTTGCGGTGGTAATCTTTTAAGTTGTTTATTATTAAGAAAACGACGAATCTTTTTGTATTTTTATTATTTGATACATATATAGAAACAAAAGAAAAATATTTTTGTGTTTTATACGTTTTTGGCTGTTTTTGGGTTTTTGGATTTTTTAGAAGAAAATATGGATATATATATATACAGAGATGGATGATATAAACAAATGAGTGAGGACTCAAACAACTAATCTGCTAGACGTAAGACAATTAGCACAGCTCCCCGGCAGCGGCGCCAAAAATTTGATGCGCGCAAAACCGTCAAGTTCTCTCACGCAAGCGTAAGAAAACTTAAAACAGCTCAAGCACGAAATCAATGAAGATCTGAGGAGTATAGTGTTTCCCCGGGTCGTTATGTCCCAGCGAGCTATGCAATGGATTATCAAACGTACAGTGATCGAGGAGTTTGAACGGAAAAGGATTTGGTTATGATTATAACTACGGAAAAAGCCAACAAATTACAACGGCTTAAATGCAAATTAAAGGAGATTAAAAAGATAAAATCTATTAAATAAACGCTATCACTATAATTAAAATGATGTTTTTGTTTTTATGTTTCTATAAATCTGAAATTAAAATCTACGCGACGTACCAATTAAAAAGTGAAACTAGAGCAATATTAACCCTAAAAATATGAAAATTATATTTTTACAATCCTAATGATAAAAGAAACTTTTTAGAAAAAGAAAACTATTTTTACAACTAATTATCTAATTATTATTAATTAAAAACTATTTTTAACTATTTAATAATTAACTAAAATACAAGAAATGAGGAAACAAAGCTAGAAAAATGAAATTATGAAATGGAAAAGTCTAAAATAACAAACTAGAATTTTCAAAACTATTTTTGTATTTTTCAGATTAATTTTCTATTTTCTACCAATTTTAAACTAATTTAATCTAATTAAAATTGTGAAAAATACCAAATAAAAGAGGAAAAATAAGGAAAAATCTATTTTATGCTTTTTATATTTTTCTTAAACTATTAAAATTGAAAAATTATTTTTTTGAGCTTTTTCTCAATTAATTGCTATTAAAACTAATTAAAAATTGATTAAAATCTATTTAAATTGGGAAAAATAGTAAATAAAGACCAAAAATTATGAGAATTTCAGGAAAATTCTAAAATAAGATTATGAAGCTATGAAAAATGAAAAACTAGCAGGCTATGTGTAGAAATTAAAAGTTATAGTGTAACAGCTAGTGTAATAAGCTAGGAAGAATAAGCAAATAAGCTACTTATGCAACTAAACAGTGAACAAAGCTAAAGTAAACTAGATTAAGCTAATTACTACTGAAATTACCTACTCTTAACAAGCTAAAAGCTCAGATCCTTAATCTAATGCTAACTGCTTATGAACAAATCAGTGGTTCAGGTCCACTGTTCAAGCTTATCCAACAGCTTATTCAATAAGCAAAACAGAAAACCACTAGTGCAGTCCTACTAAACACCTGGCCAGCTACACTTTCACCAAAAACCAGACCCTAACTCTTTGATTTGAAGATAGTGCAACAGATTCAAAATAGCCTGTTCACACTCAAGTGTGAACAGGGCAGTTAAAGCTGATTTGAAGAGCTTATTAGAACCTCAAATTGACCAAACCAGATTAAGCAAAAAGCAATTATCAATTAAAGACCAGTTGAACTTTTAATATCCAAAATCTCAAACTCTGAAACTCAGTTATGAATCAGAAATCTACTCACAAAGTTTTGTTGAAAACTGCAATTGACAGGACTTTTGACTTTTGAAGAACACAAGAAAGTTTGACCAAACTCAAGTTTGATCCAGAATTTTAGACTGATTATGATGTTTTAATACTACTAATGATAACCAAAAGCTAGATCTAACACTTTTGAACCAAATTGCAGCTTATAACTACTACTGATTTTGACAGAAACAGAAGCTAGATCAGATTCAAGCTTGATTTGACTTTTATGAGTAAACTGCTCAAACCAAGACCTCAGATTACTTCCAAATACTTACTTAAGCTAGTATCAACCACTACTTACTGTTTAGCTACTCTCTAGCACAGATAAACCAGCTATGCCAAACACTACTTTAAGCTACTAATAATAACTGCAATCAACAGATTATAACTATATTACTCTAAATGACCATCAACCACAGATTAAACACAATCAAACATCACTATAGAACAGATTCAAACACAACTTCACTGATCAAAACAGAAATTAGTACTTACAAAATTCCATAGCCACTATGGCTTGCATTTTGAAGACAAAAGAACCACTAACCTAATCAACCACTATTCCTAATCCAACCAGCTCAGATCTCAACCCAATTCCAGCATCATAACCATACCAATCCAGATCCAAAACAAGCAGAACCACATCAGTACTGTAGCATCTGATCTAACTTTGAGATTTTAGTGATTATGAGATTAAAACAAATAACAAGTTCACAATAAGCTATGAAAAGCTTAAATGAACCTATCAAACCCAATCCATCATCCATTCAAACCATAACCATCTCTGAACCATAATCACCAAATCAGTTGACTTTTGTTGACTTAAGTTCAAAAGTAAATGAAACTGAGTTGTGAGCTTATGGAAAGCTTTTATGAGCTTATATGAACTTATTTGAAGTTGAAATTGAATTGCTACAAGCTTAAACAAGTGAGTTTGAAATTAAGAATCTCAACAGTGGACATACATTTTATGAAAACTGATCATTACTGAAATTATCACTTAAACATATTAAAAAAGTACTTGAATACTATTGTTTTAGACAAATGAGACTGAGATAACAACTACAATTTATTTAATACATACTAAGAAGAAAAACGACATACATTTTTTGAAAAGTAAAAAACTAACTAACTTCTTCTTGCTTCTCTTTTCTTTTTTATAAGCTCCAAAGCACTTCTCTCATCTTTCTGGACATATCCCACCAAGAATACTGACCCTTGGATGTGTAAAATCAATCTTGGCCGTTTAAAGAGTTTTGGCGCCAAAACCTTTTAACCGTTTGTGAGATTGAGTGGGATTGGGTTAGATGCATTAAATGTTCCCTTGGCTTCTTCTGTTTGGAGGGGGGGTAGAGGTGATGATTGTTGAGGTGGAGTGTTAGCAGCAAGGATTGCAGGTATGGTGATGATGGGAGGTTATCACGTGAAGAGGGAGGGAAAGTGGATGGGTCAAACCATTTGACCGGTATTAAACAAAGGGTTGGGTTGGATTCGGGTTAAAAACGGGTAAAAGGGTTGGATTGGGTAAAACAGTTGGGCCAAGGGTGTTTATTTTGGGCTTGGGGTTTTATATAAGGTCCATTTGGTTTGTTTAAGTATTAATACAAGGGACCAAATATGTAAAACTGAAATTCCCAGGGACCAAACATGTAAATTATGAAAAGTAGTCAAGGGGCTGGTCTTGCCAAGCTTTAATAGTCCAAGGGTTGATTTTGACATTTTTGAAAATTTCCGAGGACTAGTTTTGACCAATTTTGGATTTTCAGGGACTAAATTGTAATTTTCTCAAAACTTTTAGATTTCCCACCAAAGGACTAAATATGACAATTTATGATTTTAAAAAGACCTTTGGTGACTTTTCTTTTGAAATTTTGGCTCAGGGACTATTTTTGACAATTTTATAAACTTGGGGGACTAAAACTGCAATTTTTGCAAATTTGATATGTTTTTCATCTGATTTTGATATTTTTGCATTTAAAACACATAAAACACTGATTTGTGATATTTTGATCATTTTGATGTGTTTCTGAGTGTTTTCAGATGATTTTGCAGTTTATTTTGTACAAAAATGATGAGTATTTACACACTCATCATTGTGGTACCTGGCTAGAGTCGCTTAGGGCCCTACTAGGATTTCACTCTCGCGCTTCGATATTTGAATGATTATTATTGGAATATTGTTGGAATGTTGTTGTTGGAATGTATATCATATATATCTACCCTAGTCCCACATAGAAAATAACTCTATCTGGTCCACTACTAAACTTTGTGATTAAACTCTGTGAACTCACCAGCGTAAGCTAACCTTTTTAGCATGTATTCTCAGGTTTAAGGCGATAGCTCAGTATTGGAAGACGTTTGGCAAGGGGCATGGTCATAGGCGACTCTGATGAACAATTGGGACCGCTTTAATTACTTTATGGGCCGACTTCCGCACTACTTTCATATAATGTAAACTTAATATTTTTGATAATGAATCTTATTCTAAATGAATGAAATAAAAACCATTCTTTGTACCTTATGTTGTGATACCAATATGGTACCACCCCAATGTATGTATGCTTCCGCTGGACCCTATTTTGGGGGGTGTTACAGATTGGTATCAGAGCCTAGGTTATAGAGAACTAGGTATAACTAATTTTGCAAAAACTTAACCATATGACCGCCACGTGCCTGCCTGCCAAGCTGATGCCTCGCGTATGATTTGGTTTGAGGATGAAAATGATTGGATTATTGAGAATATATTAGATGAATTGATTGAGGATATAATTGATGAGATGTTTATGGAATATAAGAGGAATTGATTGATGATATACTTGTTGAATGTGTGCCTTGATAGTAGATGATTTATGTCTGCTTATTTTAGTAGTTCACCATAAGCATTTCCACATGCTTATGCACATAACATACCTTTCACAGAGTTACACTATTTCCTTGCGTAATCTCATTATTCGATTTCGAGTTTGCACACTAGTAGTAGCCTTGGGAATGATTTGGGATGTAAAGGACATGGTGATAGTATAACTAAGTCGAGTATATCAAACTTCATTGAACCTCGAGTGATATAGACTGATCACCCATATTCAGCCAAGGATAGTGGGACATAGACTGATCACCTATATCCGACTCAGAGGTGAATTTTGCGATATTAGGAGTAGTTATAACAGGATTCTATCCGGGTTATAGCTTGGCTTTAGGAATGATGATATTTAGGTGGATATACGCACATTAAATATCACGAAATACTGCACTCACACACGACACACTGGCATCACAACACCTTACGAATCATAATGCTTCTAGCGCCGCTATGCATCCTTGCTTATATGGAATTCCTATTTGTCACCCTCGAGCGTAGTTCGCCTTGGGTCGGGTTGGACCCGATTGGCACCATTTAAAATCCGAGTTTCTTGTCGTCATAAGCCTCGTCAATCTTATTGGAATCATTGGATTTGGTTTTGACTACTTTCTAGTAATTTTGGACCTTGTTTGAAATTAGGTTCGTTATTCAGTCTCGTTTCGTTGATAATCTTGTTAGAATTGTTATTCAGCCTTGTTTCGTTGATAATCTTGTCGAAATCGTTATTCAGCCTCGTTTCGTTGATAATCTTGTTGGAATCGTTATTCATCCTCGTTTCGTTGATAATCTTGTTGGAATCGTTATTCAGCCTCATTTCGTTGATAATCTTGTTGGAATCGTTATTCAGCCTCGTTTCGTTGATAATCTTGTTGGAATCGTTGTTCAGCTTTGTTTCGTTGATAATCTTGTTGGAATCAATATTCAGCCCCGTTTCATTGATAATCTTGTTGGAATTGTCATTCAGCCTCGTTTCGTTTGTAATCTTGCCCAAGGGAAATCTTGAGATCTTAAGGAGTAACCTGAACCGCGATCCTTGGAGCTGACGCCTAATTCTTCATTCGTCTTTCGAGTATACCTGTTATCCTTACTACCCTCTTACCACTCAATAAGCTATGTCATAAACGAAACATTGGAAGAAGATCCCTCGCCTCTACCTAAGTAATTGTTGATAGTCCTACCCAACCTGTTCGGCTCCCGCTAATCATCAAAATGGAAAGTATGGGCGACCTTGCTCGTCCATATGTAAAGAAGATCGTGTGCGTCATGGAGTGCCGATTCCTATCCTTTTAGATCGTGGCAATCGCCTCACACCCACCTTTTGTCAATCACTTTCAAGAGCCATGAGAACAGATCTGGATATACATACGGTGCATCATCTCTAGACTGATGGTTGAGATGAAGAAATCATTTGAACATTTCGCGTTCCTATCAAGTTTGGCAATTGTTGGGATAGACACCTTCCGCTGGACAAATTCTCCTTTTAAATACCTATCACTTCATTACCTCAACGGCACTGTAAGAGACCCTCTATGGTCATAAGTGCCGATCGCAAAATTGTTGGGTAGAAATGGAGATACCCAACTTACTGACCCCGAATTGGTTTGAGAAACTACCGAGGAGATCGTTCGAAGACGAGATGGATATTCAAGCTACTCGCGAATTTTTAGAAACACATATGATGTAAATCTCTTGAATCCCCAGATATGGACTAGATTAAGCTTAAAGATTCACCATGAAAATGTGTGAAGCGCTTAGTAAATGTGAAAAGCTTAATCCTTGCTGGATTTAGACCAGTAGCTCACAGCCTCGAGCTACCGTCAAGACTCAGCAGTGTTTCCGACATTTCATGTGTATAATATGAAGAAATGACACGTCGATGAGGCAGTTGTTCTGGGATATCCAAATCTTTGAGCGTTTAAACCTTGTTGACCCATCGATATCGTAAACCATGAACATAGACGACTTTAGTAAAGTCGCATTCCTATCGTCGAAGTTCGCCGAAACTCGCGAAAAGATCCTAAATTCACGTAGGGATCGTGAAGATGAATCCTTGTGCGTCTATACTCATTTCTTTTAGACCATAACGGGTAACTTGAATTGAATCACAAGGCGCGATTCCGTTTAAGGAGGTGAGGCTGTGACAACCCGTAATTTTTCTCGATGCGTTTTATTCGGAAAATCGACGAATAAATTTGACCCTTTTAATTACTTCGAGATACGAGACGTATTTATAATCATTTTTATCGGAATTATTATTTTAAGAGCGATGCTGTAATTTTCATATTCACACGACGACTTTTGATGACCGAAACAAGCTCGAGAAAAGTTTATCGTGAAAGATTTGGAAAAACTACGAAAATGGTCCCTGAAGTTAATATTACCCCGCCGCCCCTATAGTTTAAATTGTACAAGTTTAATCCCTCCGGGGGTATAAATACCCCCAACTCTCTCACTCCTCTCATTTTTTACACCCAACTTTCTCACACTTAATTTTCTCTCCCCCTCTCTAAATATTTCAGCCGTCAGCCACTCCACTGTTCGGCCACGCGCCGCCACCCAGCCGCCACCATGTTACACTGCCCCTTCCAATAGATAGATCTGGTCATTGTGGTTACGTTTACGTGCCACACGCGCCCTCAAAGCCTCTCATGCGTTATAAATCTAGGGTTTGGTGATGCATGTGTTAGGGTTTTGATGGTAACGTATAGATCGGGTTTTGTTGAGACACGGGTCACGAAAAGGGTTTAGCTCGAGGCTGTGGAGTTCGTGTGTTAGTAATACACCACCATCGTCTCTCATCTCTCTTTTCTCTCGTTCTTATTGGTAAGCCGAAAACCTCAAGTACATTTTGATTCGTTTTATTGGTATAAAATCAAACGGTTGTGTTAAAGTTTCATGGAAGTTAATAATTAAAAACATTTGAATGTGATTCGTGTGGTAAGAAATTGATAAGGGGTGTTTGGTTGATATGGTTTTTGGTCTCGGATTTATTAGGGTGTGCTAGTTTGCTTTTGTTGTGTTAGTTTGTTCGCTGTGGTGTTAGGACTGACTCGGTGAGTGGAGTCGGGTCGACTTAGTAGACTTGGGTCGGGTTAGGACCCGTACGGGTCGGGTTTGACCCTGGATGTCCATGCTTAGGGTTTGTTTCGTTTCAGTTGGTTAGTGGTCATGTGGTATGGGTCAGTTTGGGTTGCGGGTTTAATTTGCTTGAGTCTCGGTTTGAGTAAGAAACCTATAAGGTATCGTTATGATTTGCTTGTTGAGTCGTGAATTGTCGTTATTGTGGGGTATTGAAACTGGAAAAAAAATGGTTACTTGTATAAGTTAATGGGCTAAATTGTGTTAAGACTATGGGCTAAATTGAAATACTTAACAAACTAATTATATAATGATATCGGACTAAAACTATCGGATTAAACTATATTAGACTTAAACGGAGTATAGACCTATAAAGACATGTTGAGTTATTGGATAGTTAATAATGGGAAAACGTTGGACAAATTGGACATTGAGGATTTGAGACGGATACAATATATTAGACTCGGGACGGATTTAATATGTTTGATTCGTAATGAACCTAAATATTTAATTGACAATAATTGAACTAATAACGAGAAGTTAAACTATCAATTATCTAAGAATTTGGTTCAATTAAATTTCAAGTCCGTATTAATTAAAACTTAAACTTATAGTTTTATAAACATAAATTAACTTTTCCAAGATATTTGGGATTATGGAGAAATTACCGAAACTTACCAATTGACCTAATTAGATTACATAGATAGCTGTCATAATTTTCTAGTCTTCTTTGATTTGCTTGAGTATTGTCAGTATTTTTTGACTTTGTCAATGTCTTTTCCTCTTTCGTGTGAGTTGTGTTATGAGTCTAAGTTTCTTACTACCACAAGAAACGCAAAAACTAAACTTTTTGGAGATTGATAATGGACTTTTTGAAAGTAATGATACGAATAATCCACGAAAACTACTACACATTAGATTCTATCGACTTCGTTGTCGTATGAGCCGTATTATGAGAAAATGGTATACGTATTAGGTTGCGCCGTTTCTGTACCATTGTACTTGTCGTACCTTTCTTCTGGATGCCATTGTAATTAGCTAGATGCCAGTTGTGTCAGTTGTGAATAGTGCATTGATGTGTCTAAGGTGATTTCATGGCCCCTATTTTCAAAGGTTTTTATAACTATTTTGGGAAAGAATACCTGCTCGTTTAACTAAACTTAATGATTGTGAAATTGGATATATGAAGTGTTATTTGAGAATAACTGTAGATTAGAATATTTGAATTGGTGATTGAAGGCTTTATGTATTTATCGGAAGTAAATGCGAGTTGCAAACAAATTCTTGGAATAGGGTAGCAATCTTTTGCTATAGCGTTGGTACCTAGCTACGAATAGACATTTGTATCCGACCTAGACCAGGGTAGCATTGCTTTATGCTTTGCTATAGTTGTGGTACCTGGCTAGAGTCGCTTAAGGCCCTACTAGGATTTCACTCTTGCGCTTCGATATTGGAATGATTATTGTTGGAATATTGTTGGAATGTATAGCATATATATCTACCCTAGTCCCACAAAGCAAATAACTCTATCTGGTCCACTACTAAATTTTGTGATTAAACTTTGTAACTCACCAGCGTAAACTGACCTTTTAAGCATGTATTCTCATGTTTAAGGCGATAGCTCACTATTGGAAGACGCTTGGCAATGGGCCTGGTCATTGGTAACTCTGATAAACAATTGGGGCCGCTTTAATTACTTTATGGGCCGACTTCCGCACTACTTTCATATAATATAAACTTAATGTTTTTGATAATGAATCTTAGTCTAAATGAATGAAATATAAACCATTCTTTGTACCTTATGTTGTGATACCAATATGGTAGCACCCCAATGTATGTATGCTTCCGCTTGACCCTATTTTGGGGGTGTTACATTTTCTTTGACTTCTTTGCAAAAACCCCATTCGTCAAAAAGTATTTGCAATCAGGGGGAAGAAATGAGACGGTTAGTGGTTGAAACGTCTTACTTTGGTGTTATCGTCTCAACTTTCATGGGTTGTTTTGTGTGAAGTTACCAACATATGATCTTTTAACCGCATTTATGATGCTGCACACAGGGTAGTATTATCGATTATTCGTATATACACAAGTGATTATTATTCCGATAGATCAAAACCATTAGGGGGAAGTAGTAGTGTATGTGGTGTACGTGTAATGTGTTTGAGTTTATCGGGTCAATGAAGAGGGCTTTAGGCATATGTACCATTGATTTTTCTGGTAGATTCGCGCCGGGTATTGTTATTTTGTCTTTCCTGGTTTGTTTGATGTGAAGCATCTACATACGTGAGAAGGTCTTGCTGACTTCCTGCATGTTACCCCCAAACGGATCTTCCGCATTAAGTATAGCTGTGATTAAGTGACTAGTCAGACTTTCTTGGTGTGGTTTACTGTTTGTCTACAAATTCCGTTGCGCACTTAAAACTTCAAAAGTTAGAAGACATGTTAACTACATCAAAGTTTCGAATTTGCTGAAGACGGTTGTCAGTTTGGGGGAAAGCTGATTCAAATTTTTTGACAAATAGAAGTGTACGAAGAAGCTGCTAAAGACATGCAATATGAATTGGGGGAAGTTAATCCAATTCATAAATATTATATCATTTGCCTACAAGTGTAGAAAAATTCTCAAGTCTAGGTACAAGATGAAGACAAAGAGTGTCAGTTGCAGTCATCCACAACATCTAGAGAGCTTATTAAGACTTTTATTTACTTATATTTGTACTTGTATTAAATATTGTAAGTAATCCCTTATGTCGTCCTATTGGGGGAAGATTTTTGGGATCGATCCTAACACGTAAATGAAACGACATTTACGGGATTACATTAGTTATTATGTAAGCCACATACACAGGTACTGAAACTGTCATTATGGTAAAGTGTTGTGTATGTTGGGCTATATATACCCTTCCATACTTCCATGGAGGGGTGATGCTTAGAGTGTAACTTTCATTTTCATTATCAATAAAATACCTAGTTATCCTTTCTCTCTCTAACTATGGATATCATTTACTTTCATCATCCCCGACCTCATATATCACATAATCAACCTATAATATGATCCTACAGGTATCACTTGGTACTGAAGCCGTCAAGGTGGGTAGTTCGATTAGGAACACTTTAAGGCCCTAAAATGCTATCTCGGCCTCTTCCGTCCACTTGTACACCTTTTTCTTGTTGCATTCGATCAATACTTTGAAGAATGACAACTGTTTTTCTGATGCTCTTGAGAGGAACCAGCTGAGAGTTGTGATGCGTGGTTCGGGGTCGAAAGACTTCCTTTTCCAAGAGAAAGCTTTACAACCCACTAAGCAGTGTACCTAATTATTGTAGTGTAGTATGGGTAAGCCGAGGGGGTTGATCATCCTCTAGGAGAATAGAGATGCTAGTCGAGATGTATGACGAAAAAACAAGGGCGAGGGTGATTCTTTTTAGTCTTTTTGTATTTTTTAGAAATCAATTATAATCTTGGGGTTTAAAGAGTGGGGGTTTGTCTTTTGCCAATTAAACTAATTAACAAAATAAATTAAAACTAATTACTAATTAATAAAATTAAAGCTATGGATTGTAGGTAAGTGTTCTTATAATAATAAAAAACGTGTTTACTTAGATTTACTTACTCCCTAGTTATCATTTATTGGTCGGTTGAATTGTCACATCCTTGTTTAATTGATGCGTTGTATTCCATGTTTTAATCATAGGGCGGTGTCAAATTCCCTAATTCTATGAGTGTATAAGTCTCCTCTAGAACATCCGGGATCACCAAGTACCGAGGTATCTCCCCTAAATATCCTAGTATCTATAAGCCGCAACTCACGCAATAAATACAACAGGAGCCTACTAGTGCACTCTAGGGCTAATAACCGCTATTTAGAACGTTCAAGCTCACAACAATGAAAGAAGAAGCTAGTTTTCCTTGATCTAGCGTGACAACCAATTAAACAAGAGACAACCTACCAATAATTAATAACTATATTTCATTGGATCTAAAAAACACTAATTAATTTAGTTACACATGATAGAGAAGTAAGAACACAGGCAAACAATCATATAAAGATTAAATATGGTAATATAATGGATAAACAAACTTATCTTTGATAAATAATGAGGGTTTAGAACCCTAAGGAACTATCTAAGTCGGACTAAAAATGAACTCGGGTTTGCTCTCCAAAATAACACTCTAAATGCATAAATTTCAATGTCTATATATAGATTTTACAATTGCGACGGCTTCGCATTTTACTGGTGATGCCGTATGATCACCGCCATTAGGGTTTTATCTTTTCCAAGTCATCATTCGGACGGTGTTGGGGTAGAAGATCGTGACGCCATCCGGATAGATAGTGTACGCTATCTTAATAAAGAGTTGGTCGTCTGGTGTAGAAAGATTGCGTGACGGGCGTGTTGAGATATAAGTGACACCGTCACTTGTTAGGATCAAAAAGTAACCTGAGCCTTCGCTTGAGAGAGTTTGGACCATGTAGAAGGCAACGACGTCGCCCTAGGATTTGGGACACCGTCCTGACCACTGTTCCAGCCTTGATTTCTTGACTTAGCCGTTTTCTTCATATTTTCACTCCTTTTCATCCAAAAATGCTTCATTCCAGCATTTTGCTTCCAAATAACCTAAAATGTGAAAATGAACGATTTAAGCAGTAACGGATATAAAATGCAACGATTTAGGTCTTAAATGACCCCCTAAAAACATAATTTTTAAATCCTTATCAAATATCCCTACATTTGGGAGTTGCTTGTCCCCAAGCAAATTTGTTTTTGGCTAATCAATTTATGAGTTATGGTCATTTAGCATTGGTTTAAAATAATCTACAACAAATAAAAGTGCCACAATAGTCATAACAAGCATAGAAATTATACACTAGCACCTCACAATTGGTGTTTGGATTCTCTTATCTCTCAGGTGTATATGAAATATAACATGTAAAGAAATGGAAGATAAACACTCTCTACCTGTCATAGCACATAGATTACCATAAGCTTGAGATTAGATCAAACCTCCACCGCTTTAGCGTAAGCACCTAGGAATAACTATCAAAGAGGTCTTTACAAAGGGTTATAATATAGGCTTCGGGTAGGGAATAAAAGGATTTTGTTGGACATGGGAAATTTTTAGTGGTGGCACGTCAAAAATCTAAGTTAGATACATGTAAATGTGGTGTTGCTAAGCCAAGACTCGACTCACTAAGACTAGCTAATAACTTGGAACAAAATCAAAACATAAACATAAAACATAAAGGATAGATGTAGGATGGTAGTCCGTATGTTTTTCTCTTTCTTTTTCTATTTATTCTTACCCCACCATCCTATAAGATAACATGAATGTAAAGGGATTTATAGGAGCATCCCTACACTTGAGTTTTTATTTCCTTAACACTATTGACCCGAATTGAAAAGATCAAAACACTTGGAGTAATTACGTAGACAAAGGGAATTTGAATTTAACGTTCCTTCCCGTTACTCCATAAAATACTACTTAAACCATGAGTTCCAATCATCCCAAAACTGTGTACAAAGGATATGACTCGACTTAGCAACCATGCACGTAACTAGATAATTGAACTAAGGGTCAAACAATAGTTAGAATAATGCACTAAAGATGAGTGCATACAAGGTGGGCTTAGACGATTTGGGTGTAACATTTGGGGGTGGATTGTAAACAATGTTCTTTATTGATATTCCGGAAACCGGAACATCACGAGAACCGCGAAAAGATAGGCTCGGAGGGGTTAACTAGGGGTATCGTGTACTAAAGATGAGTACATCGCAAAGGTGTGGGGAAAATTACTTAACCAATGTGGCCGATGTAATTAAATTAGTGGTTTAAAACAAGGGTTATCCTAATGCCTCTTATCATTTAGTTAATCCTAACTACAAGAGTGTAGTCTCACTAGCGATCTCGGAATGTATCACAAAAACAAGTTCTAGAATCTATTATACTACCGATACACTCATAAGCATTAAAGATGAATGCTTTATTCCTATAGATCTAGGGCGAACCTAACATTTTGGGGTGAAATTTGAGTGCTATACGGTTTTTGTGCTAGTCATGTAACTCCTATCCATGAAACGCTTTATTAAGACTAAATTTTTACTCGTAAGTGTCATAAAAAAATTAAAAATTTTGTGCTAAAATTACCCTAACAAATATTTCTCATAGTTTATTACACAAATTACTAATGACAAGGAAAAAATCAAGTGAGTAAATAGTTTCTAAGTTCCCATTTTATTCTTCCTCCCTACACTTAAACTAAACATTGTCCACATTGTTCCCCAAAAGTATCAAAGTAATGATAGAGAAAGGTAAAATAAAAGAGAGAAACAAATACTCCTCTGATTAGCTCGGTAGGATATGTGTAGAATTGTGGTTAAATCCTCCTCTAAGAAGAATGAGTAAGTAATAAATGTTACTTCCATCTCGCACTTCTTCTTCTTGTCCAATATAACCTACAAATTTTAAGAAAACGTAGACAAAACCTCGCGAAAAATCAGCGGTAAACACTATATAAAACTAAACTACACTAGAAAGCAAGTAACGTATATAATGCTTGTAAAATAGATGTTTGCATATTTCTGGAAAATTAAGAATTCTGAAAATTTCTAAAAATTACAGATTAGACAGAAAACGAAAATCTAAAAACTGTTTCTACATTGCCTGACGCCGTCAGGTTGTCCTGACAGAATGAGTCAGAGTCATTTTCTGGAAATAATTCTGAAAAAATTACTTCTTTAAAGACCTGGAAAATTACTGCAAAACATCCATTGTGACTCGATACAAGCATTTGACTCTAACAAACACATATATATACAATTTCAAATATTGTCAATCGCATGTTCATATTAGTCTTAAAAACATATGTGATCTTTCCTACACTTATCTTTTTGTAAAATACCTTTATATGTAATTAAGATGAAGTTAAAAAATAAAGCATTTTCACAAAATAATGAAAGCATGAGAATTAAACAATAATGAAAAATATATCTAAAACACACAAATAAAATTAAAAAACAAACATTCAAACAAATAAACATGGGTTGCCTCCTAAGTCCTAAGAAGCGCTTTTCTTTATTTACGAGTCTTGTAGCTAGACTCCAAGCCATGCCTCTACGTGATGTCATCATCATCATCTTCCTCATGATGATTTCTGTAGGATATTTCTGTGGCATAGTTATGCCCGATGATGTGTTTTTCTAAATAGTCCTATAATTCGGTCCTAGTCTCGAGCATTCCTTATAGAATCCAAATATCTTACTCATCAAATAGTCTACTCCTTTCCTCCTATCCTCATCATTCCTATAGTAGACTGATAACTTAATTTCTTTCTCATCATTGGATAGTGACGAGAATTGCTCAATCTTGAACGACATTTGGTAAACATTCTCATCGGTCTCATTCTTAAATCTAACTATCCCTATTGATGGGTCATAAGTCATTCCGGAGCTTTTCACGAATGGCTTTCCTAAAACTACATAGGATAAGCTAGGATCTATAGCCGTACTAATATCCTCCATAATTACAACATTTTTTAGGTACGTGAAGCTTCCTACATATACTGGAAATCCCTTAACTCTACCAAGGAAGTTACAACTCATTCTAGGGTCATTGGGATCTTGCCTATTTGGGATAGGATTTTTCATCACCCAATTATAGTATGTACTAGTCATGATGTTTATTGGAGAATTGCGGTCGATGTGGACTTTTGCCCCTAAGAGGTGTCCTATGCAACATGGTATGTTGAGATTCCTAGGATTTCCAAAGGTGATGTGTGGGAGTCTCATCGCATAGAAGGGACGAAGGTCGTGTACTAGGTACGGGTGGTATGCAAGTTCCTCTTTCGTAGGAAACTTATTGAAGTATTCGTCAGCTACTTCGTCTACTTCTATAGTTGTTTCATCCTTAGGAGTCTCACTAACCTCAAGCACCGTCTCGTGGTTCTCTTCATCATTGTTCCTATTTGGTCTCACTAGGGTGATAGCATTGACAAAGTGAACGTGTTTTGATGAAGACGGGTCCTTATTCTCATTTTGGGGTTTAGGGGGCTTGCTAGATGAGGTAGTCATGTGGTTATTGAAAGCCTTCAACAAATTGTCAATTTTATTCTTCATCTTGCTTTGTTGTTGTTTGAGATCGGCTTCAAACTTTGATAACCTAGCTTCTTGAGATGAAATAAATTTTGACATTACTCCTTCAAGTTGGTTAGAATTGGCAGGAATATTTTTGAAGGGGCGGTTTGAGGAAGAACCGCTAGGTTGGAACCTACTAGGTGGAGTGGAAGAGTTGTTTTGAGGCGGGTTTGGGTTTTGTTTCAACCTAAAGTTAGGGTGATTTCTTCAAGAGGGTTATAGGAATCACCTAGGTTGTTTGGCTCGGGTTTGAAAGTGTACCACTTCTCTCCCGCTCCATCAGTACGCATGGAGGCGTAGTCCGCGAAAGCTTGTTAGGGGACGTTTGTGCAATCAAGAGTGCATGGGGACCACTACATATTTCACATGAGGAAGTGATTTTATTCACTTGGCGTGAAGGTTTAGGAGCCTCGTAGGAACTCATAAGGAATTTGACTTGATCTTCAAGTTCAAGTATCCTACAATCGGAAGGTTGTGAGTCGATTGAAGGCAAGGATATTGCCTTGACGGTTTTGGGCAACTCACGGGGGTCATTCCAACATTCATTTTCATAAAGGGCAAGGTCCTCTATAGTGCCTCACGATTCTTTTGCGGTTAATTCACTAAGCTTACCACCGGCAGCTTGGTTAATGGCTTACCATGTGGGGAGATTGACATGATCATAGAAGATCTGGACTTGGAGCCAAAGATCAATGCCATGGTGAGGGACTTTGTGGATTAAGTCCTTGAATCGAGTCTGTGCCTCATAAAGGGTTTCACCTTGACATTGTCGGAACATCAAGATATCATTCCTAAGCTTAGTGGTTCTCCCTGTGGGGGGGGGGAACTGGGCAAGGAAACGGGTAGTGAGATCATCCCAACTTGAGATGGATCCCGCAGGAAGACATTCAAGCCAATTACTAGCTTGGTCCCGTAAAGAGAATTGGAAGAGACGCAGTCGCGTTGTCTCCCGAGTGGCAGCATCAAGGTCAATTGAGTCAACAATTTTTAGGAAATCTTTGAGATGCTGATTTGGATCTTCGAAACGAGGTCCATGGAATGCACATCCGTTTTGCACCAACCGAATGGTGTCGGATCGCAGGGACGTAGTTTGATCTAGAAGGGGAAGCTCAATGGTGTTCCTATAGCCTTGATGGATCGGTCTAGAATATTCACCAAGAGTACGGCCTCTTGGCGGGTCTTGTGGTGGCTGATTTTGTGGTGGTAGTTTATGTTGTGGTGGATTGTTGTTGACGGGTGGATTATCACCTTCCATGATGAAAAGTGACAAGGTTACGAACAAAGACACGAAGAAGGGGGATAGACTATAAGAAAGCTAATAGAAATAAAAAAGCTCGCTTGATAGAAATCAAGCGATTAAACCTAATCGAGATAGAAAAAGAACTAGCTATTCTATTCCCCGGCAACAGCGCCAAAAACTTGATGCGTGGTTCGGGGTCGAAAGACTTCCTTTTCCAAGAGCAAGCTTTATAACGCATTAGGAAGTGTACCTAATCGTTGCAGTGTAGTATGAGTAAGCCCATGGGGTTGATCTTTCTCTAGGGTAATAGAGATGCTAGTCGAGATGTATGACGAAAAGGCAATGGTGACGGTGATTCTTTTTTCTTCTTTTTGTATTTTTTATTTTTAGAAAGCAATTAAAATCTCGAGGTTTGAAGAGTGGGGGTTTGTCTTTTACCAATTAAACTAATTAACAAAATATATTAAAACTAATTACTAATTAATAAAATTAAAGCTATGGATTATAGGAAAGTGTTCTTATAATAATTAAAAACATATTTACTTAGATTTACTTACTCCCTAGTTATCTTTTATTGTTCGGTTGAATTGTCACATCCTTGTTTAATTGATGCGTTGTATTCCATGTTTTAATCATAGGGCGGTGCCAAATTCCCTAATTCTATGAGTGTATAAGTCTCCTATAGAACACCCAGGATCGCCAAGTAAGGTATCTGTCCCAAATATCCTAGTATCTATAAGCCGCAACTCACGCAATAAATACAACGGGATCCTACTAGTGCACTCTAGGGCTAATAATCGCTACTTAGGATGTTCAAGCTCACAACAATGAAAGAAGAAGACAGTTTTCCTTAATCTAGCGTGACAACCAATTAAACAAGAGACAACTTAACAATAATTAACAAATAGTTTTCATTGGATCTAAGCAAACACTAATTAATTTAGTTACACATGATATAGAAGCAAGAACGCAAGCAAACAATCATATAAAGATTAAACATGGTGATATAATAGATAAAAAAAACTTATCTTGATAAATAATGAGAATTTAGAACCCTAAGGAACTGTCCAAGTCGGACTAAAAATGAACTAGGGTTTGCTCTCCAAAATAATACACTAAATGCAGAAAATTCGAGGTCTATATATAGATTTTACAATTGCGACGGCGTCGTCTTTTGATGGTGAGCCGTCTGATCGCCGCCATTAAGGTTTTGTCTTTGACAAGTTATCATTAGGACGACGTCGGGTAGAAGATCATGACGCCGTCCGGATAGATAGTGGACGCCTTCTTGATAAAGAGTTGGTCGTCTGGTGTAGAAAGATTGCGTGACGGGCATGTTGAGATACAAGTGACGTCGTCACTTGTTAGGATCAAAAAGTGACCTAAGCCGTCGCTTGAGAGAGTTTGGACCATGAAGAAGGCGACAACGTCGCCCTAGGATTTGAGACGCCGTCCTGACTACTATTTCAGCCTTGTTTTATTGACTTAGCCATTTTCTTCATATTTTTGCTTTTTTTCATCCAAAAAATGCTTCATTCCAGCATTTTGCTTCCTAATGACCTAAAATGTGAAAAGAAACGATTTTAAGCAGTAACAAATATAAAATGTAATGATTTAGAGCTTAAATGGCCCCCTAAAAACGTATGTTTTAAATCCTTATCAAGTTGCGAGTTTCCCGTTTAGGCTTTGTAGTTCTCTCAAGTTCTTGAGCGGAGTCATGTCTAGTAGATCCTGAATCTTCTTAGGGTTTGCCCTTATTCTCGTGGCGTCGATTATTTGACCGGTCGTAGTATGCCTGCCTAGATTAAATATGTGACTTGTGAATATATAGCCTGAGATCGCTCTAGAGAAAGACTGCATATTTTATGTCTAATAGCTGGTGTGTATTGGTTTAGGCCAAGGCTATGTCCGATTGTGTTGGTTTGATCTGGGTATTAGGGGTGTATCATGACTTTCACCTATTTTGGATTGTCTCCCGGAATATTCTCCTACTCAATCTCCTTGATTTTTCTTTCCTCTACCATGGCCGCTAGACTTGCGTCCCTACCAGGATAGTCACTTTTCACTATATCTTCTCTTTTTGGAAATTCTACCAAGGACATGATTGTTGAAACTTCCATGCTAAGCTTCTGAAGTGTTGTTCTTCCGAGTATGACGTTGTACTTGGATATGGATTTGAAAATGTGAAATTGTAACATGATTATTCTCGACAGCAGGTGTGTTCCTACTGTGAGTTCTAGGGTGACTACACCTTTGGGATACGATCTTTCTCTTGACAAACCGATTAGTGGTGTGGTTGGTGGTTTGAGGCTTGACTTGATGTGTTCTACGAGTTTATTGAAGCAGTGTTCGAAGACTAGTTCGACTGAACTCCCTCCATCCATATATATTCTACAAAGTCTATGTATGGCTATCATTGATGTGTTTACAACGGGGTCGGATGATGGTATAAATGTATCCCATGGAATGCTTCGCGATACGTTGCCAGTTTCCCATGACCTCATTGCCTCATTTTGTATCTGAGTGCCATGATTGGATCATGTTGACACTTCCTATATGTTCCTTGAGGATTTCTTATTTCACTTGGTTGTTGTTATCTACCCCTGGATTATCTATGAGGGTGGGGAAGTTTGTTTGACTGAATAATGGGGTTGTCCTTGAGAGTTTTTGTTTTAAGATTTCTAGGCTTGGGTAGACTGGGTAAATGCTTTATCCCACTTTGTGAGTGCCCTAGATTAAGATCGGACTAGGTATGTGTTTGAAATTTTCTCTAAGTATAGGGTAGGGTGCATGTTACTTCCAAGGGCGGGGCTAGGAAGAAATGTTAGAGTGTCTTCCGGAATGCTATACCCAGGGTGGTTTATGGGTAATGCCTTGGCCTGATTGCTATATGTAAAGTAATGCGTAAAATGATAAGTAGGTTGATATTATCTTAACTGAGTTTCTCTCGATAAGTGAGCGTAGTGTGGCCTGAGTTGGATGTTTTGCGGTTCTTTTCCCTGACACCTTCTAGCGCCCTCTATGGCTCCCTGAACTTTGAGTGCTTGATACTTTCGTGGTTGTAGCGATGACCTGAGAATATGATATTTCTCGTATGAACATGTAGGATCCTTTTGGGTAGTGACGTGTGCCGGTTGACAAGGTTGACTGTTGTGTAAATACTTCCCCCAAAAGTCTTTTTGTGTGGTTTCCGAATGACTAGTGAGTCTCCTTTTCGGGTGTTTGTTGACTCTTCTTTGTTTGAGGAGAATAATCTAATCGAATACATCTAGGGTGCTGGTTGGTTATATGCCCGAAATTTGAGAGGGTTGTTCACCAGACATGTTTGGTTAAGAAACTTATGCAAGAAGGAAAAAAATTTCTGGATTTTTGAATGAAAAATGAGTGAAAATATGTGAAAATTTTCAAGAAATTTGCGGCTATTTTGTATCATGTTTCCATGGATGGCACCATGTTTACATATGGTATGTAAATCGGTTTAGAAATCAGATGGGAATGGTTATGTTGTTTGGTTTCCCGTGTATAACGGTAAGGACCCGATGAGATTGATGAAGATCAGGAAGCCCGGGTAACACTTAAACAAAAGATCATATTTTAATGCGGTGAGTCAGTATTTGCCAAAGTGTGTTAAACTTATGAAGCTTTGTGTGTTGCCTTCTATTTATAAAGAGGCGAAATATGGTTTAGAGATAAACCTTGAGGATGATCAATGATCGTGAGGAGGCCAGGTGTTGATCATCTAGGGAGAAGACAAGGAGGACACGTGGTCAGCGTCCTCTGGCTCGTACACAATGGTTCTTATTGTGCGTCTCCACTTTACAGTTTCAGATGGTACATCTTAACTGCTAGTGACAGTTGAGGAGCAGTAGTTTTGCATGCTCAGTTTGACCTTATAGGTTTTACCAGGCCTTGCGTGGCTTGGGATTTAAGCTGCGTCTCTATCAATTGTTTGTATATGGGCGTTGGTTAATGTGCTAGATTCGAGCGTGTAATTAGTGGGTTTGAGCCACTAGTATTGATACGCTATCAAAAGTTAAGTCTGCTTTTCACACATTATAAGATCAACTAACCAAGTACTAAACACAATTTTTTGGACCATGTGTATTTACAAAATTTTGGTATTTTTACAAGAATTAACACTATAAATCAAATTTTCATCGAGATCCAATGACACTACGAAACCCATTCAAGTTTTGTCACTGCGTATGTGTTAGAATCGATGCTCGAGGTTGTTTAGACCTTATCTAGGATTATCACTAAGCACAAATAACAATGAACAATATGTATGCACAGCGGAATAATCAAACTATCATTGTTATTATTAAGGTTTCTTCGTCATGATCATGTGTTCTACAAACACATTCACAGCCCCAATCCTAGATGATCAACTCTAAGACGGTTACACAACAGGGATCAATGATCCTTGGGGCTAAACACTACAAGTCGACTATCACCTATTCTAGGCGTTTACATACTCACGCCCTAGACCTACACACACACACCTTTGTCTGATGTTTACATTGTTTGACACACCTTATCCTACGTACCCTGCATCTCTTTATATACTAGAGAATGCTAGGGTTTACAAAGGGATAAATGTGAATATACAGAATATCTTCTTAACAAGTAAATTGATCTTCTGAATATTCTTTTCTTTGAATATGTCCTCCTTGTCATAAATAGTCCTTCATCTTTCATACTATTTTGTCTTATCAACTCAATTGTAATTCCCAACAGTATGTCATTGATAACATCAAATAGTCCTGATTATTAAGTGTCAATTTTCCCCGATAATGCTTGTAATTTATATCATTTATATGGATTTACGCTTGTTTTCCATTGTTTTCCACTTTCAGGTAAATTACGAGCATTGGAGCTAAAGAGACGCGGAATTGGAGAATTATCTAAAGATTTATCATAGTATGCTGATTTTGAAGAAGTTACGGCGTAACTCTTCTCTCACATTACGCCGTAACTATTGCGTGCCTCAGAAAACCAACTTATTAGAAGGTTACGGCGTAACTCTTCCCAAAGGTTACGACGTAACTATATTAGGTCAAATGAGGTTCCACGCCGCTGATACTTACGCCGTAACTATTACATCAACTACGGCGTAACCAAGTTTATTGAAGACTACGGCGTAACCACTTATAAGGTTACACCGTAACCAGCAGATCTAGTGCAAAATACGATGAAATAGAAGGTTACGGCGTAACTCTTATATTAGTTACGCCGTAACCCAGATCTGGCCTATAAATACCCCACAAATTCTAGCATTTCTAATCATCCCGTTCCACACACAACAACCAGAGAACGTGGGAAAAAGCTCAAGGCAGGTCTAGAGGTGCATACGGAGCTGTCTCCAAGGGAGAAATCACCCCCTACGATAAGCATTAGCATTTTATATTTTCTTTACTTTCAATTCATGTATTTTGTACCTTTGAATATTGAATTGGTTTGTATGATTAATATGAGTGGCTAAGCACCTCTTGGTGCTGGCCTAGTTATGATTCCTTAATTGTTTTGTTTGCGTTTACTTTACTTCCGTACAATTATTTCTAAGTGTATGCATGCATAGTTTATTGGTAGCCACCCTTGGTTTGGTAGTTTTGAATGGCGGTAGAGGCCAATTGCCTAGGAGATATGACCAACTGACCCTAGGTGAGCGGATTGAGACGGGAAGGGTAAGATATGACCAACTGACGACCCTTTCTACTTGTGCGATTTGACCAACTGATCACCTATCGTTTGGGTGAACTTAAGAATTAGGGGGTGAGTGTCTAAGTTCCTAACGGCCGGGCACTCACTATTATAAATCTAGCATGTAGCGGTACTTAATGACTTGGCTTAGGGGACCAGGAACAACAGGACTTATGAGGGGACACCTGACTTCTCCTGTGGTGGCATCTTTGCTGATAGGTTAGGGCGAATTGACCAAATGCTGTCCTCTCGACTTTGACCCCACCTGAAGTAATTGGAAGTAAGTAGACGTAGACATAACTAGTTAGGAGGATTAACTAGGTTAGAACCACTCTCCTCTATTGATTTACCTTTTACCATTTATTTGCTTTTATTTGCTTTATTCTGTTTTAGTAGTTTAATTAATTAATTCCCTATCGAAACCATTATTAATCTGTGACACCTAGACTTAGTAATAATCCATCACACATAGCTCTTAGGACGACCTCGGCTTTACCGATTACTACACTACACACAACCGGGTACACTGCCCGTTAGTGCACTACGGTAGACCATAGGTATAACGAGATTTTATAAATATTAAAACTTGGTCAGTAAAACCTGCATCAAGTTTTTGGCGCCGCTGCCGAGGAGTTATATTAGGATTAATATTAAGTCTTTCATTTCGTTTTAAACTTTTCTCACGATCATATTTCAAGTTTTTAGGTACCATGGAAGTTGTTAACATCGATGACCTCACTCTTGAGGAATACTTGGCATTAACAAGGGAAGAACAAGGACCAGGGATTATTAGGCCGGCTATCGCTGAGGATGCCCAATTCGAAATCAAACCTCAATTCATGAGGGAATTACGTGCAAATCCCTTCTCTGGAAGCATCACCAATGATGCCCATGAACATATAGACAACGTCGAGTACATTGTCAGCCTATTCAAAATTCCCAGAGTCTCACACGATGATATCATGTTACGAGTATTCCCTATTTCTCTTACGGGAGCTGCGAAAAGATAGGTTGATCGATTACCTGCTGGGACTGTCAACACTTGGCCTATCTTAAAAAAGTGTTTCATTCAGAGATATTGTCCTCCATCAAAGACGGCTAAGCAATTGGAAGAAATCCATAACTTCAAGCAAGAGGGTGATGAAACGTTATACCAAGCTTGGGAAAGGTATAACGAATTGTTATACAAATGCCCAACTCATGATTTCAACAGCCAACAAAAGGTGAACGTCTTCTACAAGGGTCTGAACATCTCCTCAAGACAAATGATTGCTTCTCAAGGGCCAATTCCTGGTATGACACCTACTTTGGCTTTAGAAACTATTCAAAAGATGGCAGACCATTCTCACAAATGGCACAATGGAGGGAGAAACCGAAGTAAGAATGGAGATATGGAAAGCCTTGCAGCAATAAACAACAAATTAGAAAGCCTTGGAAGAGAAATGAAGAAGCTCAAGGAAAATGTGCATTCCATTAAAGTAGAGCAAAACGGGACTCCACCTACTAAAGAATGTTCCTCCAACGAGGAAGTTAAAAGGATCGGAGAAGTTAAATATGGAAGAGAATACCTTTTCAACAACTACAATAATAACGGGTCCAAATATCGAGAAAAATCCCCAGGATTCTACACAAGAATCAACAACTACCCTCCCAAACCTAGCCTTGAAGAAATAATGCACAGGCACATCGAAGAATCTACGAAAAAGGGAGATAAACTCAAGGAATGGATGGTCAAAGTGAAGGAGGACACCAATATGAACCTACGTAACCAAGATGCAGCGATTAAAAACCTCGAAACACAAATTAGGCAATTGGCTAAAAACCTTGAAACGAGTAATGCTAAAGCCATTGCCTGCAAAGCCATATTTGCGCAAGATAAAGCAAAGAAAGATCAGTGTACATCCTCTATCACTAATGATCTTTCCGGGATAACTACCTAAGAGAGGATGATAAATCAGAAGACAGCGAGGTCCTGCCAAGCAAACTTCATGAGAAACAGCAATACCAGGAAAGTTTTCTTCTTCCTTGCACTATTGGTGATATTAAGTGTTGGGAATTCTACTGATTAAGAATTCTGCTGATTAATACTGCTGACAGATTCTGCTGAAGTGTTGGATTCTGCTGAAGAAGTGTTTCTGCAGAAGTAGTAAAACTGTGTAGCTTGTTTCTGCGGATATAGATATTCCGCGTATTTTATAGTTAGTTAGGATATGCATGAGTTTTATTAGGAAGTGATAATGCATATCTCTTTTAGTTTTATGAATATACGTTTCTTGTGAAACGGTTTAGGGTTCCTTGTCTATAAAAGGAACACATTAGTATGTATGAGGTACGAGTTTAAAAAACAAGTTTTAGTATTATTCAAAGATCCATAGAGAATCAAAGTATTCTTAGTAATCTGTGTTCTTACTTGTGTTTGATTTCTGCTTTAAAATACAAGTAATAGAGACTTTCTATTAGTGTGTTTGTGATTACATAAACATTACTAACGATTCACGAGCGCTCAAAGATCTATCAAGGTCTAAGGTTCAACGATTAGTATCAGAGCCTCGGGAGAGTCTCTGTGATACTAAGAAAATCTTTTTCTTTACACCCTCACAACCAAAACAACCATAACAATGCCTGGGTCAGACGATGGAACAGAAGTTACTCACAATCAAAACACCACATCTTTGCAACAACTCAATCTCACAAACAGCAATGCAAAGTTCACATACCTCAAGAAGGAGGAGTATGAATTGTGGGCTATGAAGATGCAGAATTGGATCTCCAATATTGATTGGAATCTTTGGGAAGTTGTCCGTAAGGGTAATAGTTTGAAGAAGTGTGTCAAAGATGCTGATGGTGTTGTTACCATCGTTGGTCCCAAAACTGCTGAAGAGATACTAGTTGTTCAGAGAGAGAATAAAGTTAGAACTATTCTCCTACAGGCTATACCAGATGATCACATGAGTGACTTTCACTACATGGAGGATGCTAAGGACATCTGGATGGCAATCAAGGCTAGGTTTGGTGGGAATGATGAGTCAAAGAGGATGAGGAAATCAATGCTGAAACAGCAGTTTCAGGAATTCCAAATCTCTGAGGAAGAAGGTATTCACAAGGGATATGACAGGTTCCATAGGATTTTGAGTCAATTGAATCAGATGAAGGCCAGGCCAGACAATGAGGATTGCAATTCAAAGTTCTTACGATCTTTACCTCCATCTTGGTTGCAAGTAAGCATTGCACTCAAAGCAAAAGGTGGGCTAGATCTGGTCACTTTTGATGATCTCTACAACAGACTTAAAACTCTTGAGCCTGATGTAAGAAGTCCCTTTCGTTCATCCACTCCCACTCACTCAGATTTTGTTAGCACCTCCTCACATAAGATGACCTATGCTCCAAGCCCAATTTCCTCAGCATCATCATCCTACATCACCACCACATCAAATTCTCAACCTAAATCCAGTGGTGTACTGGGAGATGTAATTCACTCTTTTGTCGCTGATTATGAAAATCAACAGCAACTAGCATTTGAGGATTTTGAACAGGTGGATCTACTTGATATGGAAGAGATGAACTTGAAGTGGCAACTGGACATGCTCTCAATGAACATCAAGAAGTTTGAGAGTAAGGCTGGGAGAAAGTTTGGTTTCCAGGGAAGAGATTCAGCAAGATTTGACAGAAGGAAAGTCAAGTGCTATACTTGTGGTCAGATGGGTCACTTCTCAAGAGAATGCAAGGATAGGAAGGCTGGTGATGAGGTTAGGTATTCTACCTATCAGCAGAATCAAATGGAAGCTGGATCCTCCAAAGCTTTGGTCACTCTGGATGACCATGTCAACTGGAAGGTGCATGATCCTGATAATGATGAAGCTTCTGGTTCTGAGCAGAGTGGATTGCTGGCAAGCTGTACTACAGAGGATTAGCATAATCAAGTTGCCTTAATGGGCATCTCTCAGGTACATAATTATGTTTTTGGTTGTAGTGAAAGATATAATGAACTTAAGGAAGCTTATGATGAATTGAAACCTAAATATAATGAATGTTATGTCGAAGTTGAGGCTTACAAACAGGCTTTAAAAACTTTAGAAAGACAAAAATCTGGTTTCAAAAGAATCAACTTGCTTATGATGAAAAGATAAGGGTGTTAGAAAGTGATTTGGAATGTACTAGAATTGATTTAAAACGTACTGAGAAAGAAAAAGCTGATGTAGTTTCAGAAAACCAAGTGCTGAAAAAGAAACTAGATGAGGAAGTAGCTAGACATAAAGAATGGTTAATGTCAGGTGACAATTTAGCTAGCTTCATCTATAGTAGTCAATCTGGGATAGGTTTAGGCTTTAAGAAGTATGTTGGCTTAGAAGCTAGAACTGATCTGAGTAAATCTACACCAGCAGGATTAGCTAATTATGTAAAAGAAGGAGAATTACATGCTGTACCTGGACCTATTAGAGGAGAACATATGCCCACTGACCTTTCCATCATAATAGACTTTGATGGATCACACCATCTTTATGGCAAAAAGTCAAGAGACTTGCCAGACCTTGATTCTAAATCTACTGACTTTGTCTCTTGTTCTGACAGTGACAAGTCCTCTGACCAAGGGTCTACTACATATACGAGTTGTGATTCAAGTGAAAAGTCAGACCTTCCCAAGACCTCACCCAAGCCTACACCCAAGACTCCCTACAAGCCTGTTAGAGTTGCTGTTGAGGAATCTAATTCCAAGACAGTTTCCTCTAAAGACTTGTCATTTAATTCTTTGCAAAACAATGTCTTTAATTCTGTTAATGTTTGTGGTTTGAATGCATTTGCATGTAATGAAACATCTTTCACTTTGAATAAATCTTCTAAAAAGAAGAAATGTTTTGTTTGTGGCAGTAAATTTCATTTGATTAAGGATTGTAATTTTCATGAGCAAAGAATGGGTGTATGTGCTAGTCAAAAGAAACCTAGACCAATGTGGAAAAATCTTAATAATATACCATCTTTTGTTCCACAAGCAACTCATAAAACCAGCAAACACAATTCTGCTGATAAACCTTGGAGAAGATCTGTTGCTAGACCATATGTGAGACCAACTAGTTCATATTTTCAAAATGGTTATTGGCCTGGATGTTTTGACTCAATGTATGTTGGCAAGGGATATTGGGATGCTGCTGTGAAGCCCTTAGCAGGTTGTTCTTGGACTCAAAAGGGACCTAATTTTCAAAGGAGGCCCAAGAACAATGGTGGATCTTATACATCTACATGGCCTAAATCCTATGATCCACAAGGCAGGCTCAAGTTAGTGATGACTTGAGTCTCCATAGTGTACTAATATTTTGTATATTTTTGTTGTTGTTGTAGGATCGTCCTCTACAGAGTAAAGAAGTCGGCATTGTTGATAGTGGTTGTTCCAGAAGCATGTCAGGAAACAAAGATAAGATGCATGATTTTGTACCCATTGAAGGAGGAGGCAATGTGACTTTTGGTGGAGGAGATGGTAGAATCACTAGGAAAGGCACCATCAGAACACCTCAATTGGATTTTGAGAATGTGTACTATGTAAAGGAACTGCAACATTTCAACTTTTTCTCAGTATCACAAATTTGTGACACTAAGCACAAAGTACTATTCTCTGAGGATGAATGTCTTGTGCTCTCTAAAGACTTCAAACTTCCAGAAGATACATCCATTCTGCTGAGAGTTCCCAGAAACCACAATTTATACACATTCAATTTGAATGATGTTCAACCAGAAGGTGACCTAACATGTTTGGTGGCTAAAGCATCCCTGGATGAGTCTACAAAATGGCATAGAAGGATGGCTCATGCGAACTTCAAGACCATTAACAAGCTTTCTAAACTTGGTCTAGTTGAAGGACTTCCTTCCAAAGTCTTCACCAATGAACACAATTATGTTGCCTACAACAAAGTAAAGCAACACAGAGCCTCATACAAAGCCATTACAACTGTGAGCACTATCTCAGAACCTCTTCAGTTGCTGCATATGGATCTCTTTGGTCCAACCCAAATCAGAAGTATTGATCACAAGTTCTTCTGCCTGGTAATCACTGATGGCTATAGCAGGTTTTGTTGGGTATTCTTTTTGAAAACTAAAGATGAAACATCTCAAATTTTAAAAGAGTTCATTACCCTTGTTGAAAACCAGCTAAACAAAAAGGTTAAAGGTATTCGGTGTGATAATGGGATAGAGTTCAAAAATGTTGTATTAATAGAACTTTGTAAGTCTAAAGGGATAAAAAAGGACTATAGCAATCCAAGAACCCCACAACAGAATGGGGTTGCTGAAAGAAAGAATAGGACCTTAATAGAGGCAGCAAGATCCATGCTTGCAGACTCTAAATTACCCACTATGTTCTGGACTGAAGCAGTAAGCACTGCTTGTTATGTTTTAAACAGGGTATCTATTACTAGACCTCATTTCAAGACACCTTATGAACTTCTCACTAGGAAAGTTCCTGATATTCATTATCTCAAACCTTTTGGATGTCAAGTGACCATTTTGAACACAAGTGATCCACTGGGAAAATTTGATGAGAAAGCTGATGAGGGGTATATTGTGGGTTATTCAACTCATAGTAAGGCTTATAGGGTATATAATTTAAATGCTAAAAAGATAGAGGAGACTCTTAACCTGAGATACCTAGAAGATAAGCCTAATGTTCAAGGTCAAGGTCATGTTTGGTCCTTTGACCTGGATTACTTAACTGATTACTTGGGTTATTCTAGATATGTTGCTAATCAATCTGCAGGTACACAAGAGTCTCCCACTGACAATGCATGTACCCTGGATGATGACTCAGATAGTGAGTCTGAGCATGATGAACAATCCATTGTTGTACCTTCCTTTTCCCCTAACCATTTTGCAGGTGATAGTTCTAAAGTAACTTCTGATGAGAATGAAGATGAGTCACACTATGCAGAGGACCTTGCTAGACTCAAGAAGCAAGAGCATGCAGCCAATCTCGAAGCTGAGAGGCTTGGTGTAGAGTTTGCAAGAGATACTGAGGCACTAATTAGACAATCAGCACAAGCAGTCAGTGGAAACCAGGAATCTGCTGATAGTGCTGCTGCATCTAATCCCATTGCTACTAGTGTGTTCACAGACTTTGAGGAACCATATACACGATTTCCAAGTCCTTCAGATCTTGGTAATCACCAACCCAAAGCTGGAATCTTCACCTCCACTTCCTATGACAGTGATTTTGAACCAACTGTGAACAATCTTGACACCACAATTGATTTCAACCCCTCTGCTACAAAAAGGATCAACATTTCTCATACTCAATCAAATGTTATTGGTGATCCTCAAGCACCTGTTCGAACTAGAAGTACTGTGACAAGTTCTAAGTATGTTCAGGTTGCTTTTCTTTCCTATGTCTCACAACAGCAAAGGGACAATCACACAAACTTTAAGCATTGGCTGCTTGCCTGCTTTCTTTCTCAAGTGGAACCAACCAGTGTTTCTCAAGCTCTTGAAGATTCAAGTTGGCTTGAAGCAATGCAAGATGAGCTGCAACAGTTCAAGAATCAGCAGGTTTGGATACTGGTACCACTACCTGATGGGAAGATTGCCATTGGGACAAAATGGATTTTGAAGAATAAAAGAGATGCAAGGGGTATTGTGGTAAAAAACAAAGCCAGATTAGTGGCTCAGGGGTTCAGGAAAGAGGAAGGAATTGATTATGATGATTTTTTTGCACCTGTAGCTAGAGTTGAGGCCATTAGAATCTTCTTGGCCTATGCATCTTATATGGGGTTCATGGTATATCAAATGGACGTGAAAGGTGCTTTTCTGTATGGTGAGATTGAGGAAGAATTATATGTCACTCAACCCAAAGGCTTTGAAGACCCAGATAATCCAAAGCATGTATACAAGGTTGTGAAAGCTCTCTATGGACTACATCAGGCACCGAGAGCATGGTATGCTAGGCTGTCTGCATTTCTGCTGAAGCATGGTTACAGAAGAGGTGCCATTGACAAAACACTTTTCATAAAGAAAATTTTTAGAGACATCATTCTTGTGCAAGTTTATGTGGATGACATTATCTTTGGCTCCACTAAAGAAGCTTGGTGCAGGGAGTTTGAGGAATTGATGAAGGGAGATTTTCAGATGAGTGCTATGGGGAGCTTACTTTCTTTTTGGGTCTACAAGTTAAGCAGAAACCTGATGGTATTTTTATCAGTCAGGATAAATATGTGAGAGACATTTTAAAGAAGTTTGATATGGAAAATGTCAGAACTGCCACTACACCTTATGAAGCTCCAAAACCAAAGAACAATCTTGAACCAGATCCTGCCGTGAATGTTCACTTATACAGATCTATGATTGGTTCATTGATGTATTTTACAGCTTCTAGGCCTGACATTACATTTGCTGTGAGTGCTTGTTCTAGACATCAGGTCACTCCACTTACTTCCCACTTAAATGCAGTCAAAAAGATCTTCAAGTATCTAAAAGGCCAACCCAATTTAGGTCTTTGGTACCCAAAAGAGTCTCCTTTTAGGTTGGAAGCATATAGTGACAGTGATTATGCTGGTGCAAATCTGGATAGGAGATCCACAACTGGAGGTTGCCAATTTCTTGGAAGACGATTGATTTCTTGGCAATGCAAGAAACAAACTATTATTGCTACCTCATCTACTGAAGCAGAGTATGTTGCTGCTGCAAATTGTTGTGGTCAGGTATTATGGATACAAAATCAATTGCTGGATTATGGGTTTAATTTCATGAACACCACAATCTTTATTGATAATCAAAGTACCATATGCATAGTTAAAAATCCAGTTTTTCATAATAGAACTAAGCATATTAAGATCAGGCACCATTTTATAAGAGATGCATATGAAAAACATTTGATAAAGGTGCTTAAGATTCACACAGATGATAATGTGGCAGATTTATTGACTAAAGCCTTTGATGGACCCAGGTTTCAACATCTAGTTGTCCATATTGGGATGCTTAACCCTTAACTGCAAGGTTTGAGGGGAGGCATCAACCTCAGGGGAGGCATATGCCTTAGGGGATTACCATACTATCTTGTATCATTTCTTTCTTTGTTTATTTGTAATTATTTATTTCTTTGTTTACTTATTCTTAGTAACAAAAAAAATGTATCTTCAGGTTTGCTGTATATAACTCTGTTGATGGTTATCAACTCACCAGATGTGGCTTGTGTCCATCAAAGAGTTGGCTAGTCCAAAGGGTACAACTTTGGTAAAGACACATCAAATCTGTTGATAGCTGTAATGGTTTGCTAAAAACCATAGGGTATGCAACTCACCCATGCTTAATTGCTGAGGGTTGTATGGTCATCAATTCACCATGGCTTATTCCTTTTTGGAATCCAAGAATTGGCTAGCCCACAAGTATATGGCTTGTGGTAAAGGCAGTAGAATATCATATTTGGTAATCAATTCACTAAAGGTGATTCTTTTCACCTAAGAATTGGCTAGTCCTGAGCAAACGGCTATAGGTAAAGACATTTCAAATCCGTTTATAGCTGCTGATTTGCTAAAAATCGATGGTTATCAGTGTACCATAGTTTTCGAACTTAAACATTTGGCTACTCCAATAGTAATGGCTATTGGTAAAGAGACATCAAATCCATTATTTTCAATGATTCACCTCTCACAGGAGTTAACACACCTGGATGTGATGAGAATAGTATGAAACTAATCTGTTTTGATGTACACTTTGTCATTTGTTGCTGCAAAGATCTGAAGTTTCAAAGTTTTGCCATCATAGAGATGTGGTTGTTTTGCTTCTTTGCTGCTGATGTTCGAATTCAATCCTCTTGTTCTAAAGTGTTAAAGATCTATCAACAATCTTGAACTTAACCATGTCAAATTCAAGATTAGGGGAGGATTGTTGGGAATTCTACTGATTAAGAATTCTGTTGATTAATACTGCTGACGGATTCTGCTGAAGTGTTGGATTCTGCTGAAGAAGTGTTTCTGCGGAAGTAGTAAAACCGTGTAGCTTGTTTCTGCGGATATAGATATTCCGCGTATTTTATAGTTAGTTAGGATATGCATGAGTTTTATTAGGAAGTGATAATGCATATCTCTTTTAGTTTTATGAATATACGTTTCTTGTGAAACGGTTTAGGGTTCCTTGTGTATAAAAGGAACACATTAGTATGTATGAGGTACGAATTTAAAAAAAAAGTTTTAGTATTATTCAAAGATCCATAGAGGATCAAAGTATTCTTAGTAATTTGTGTTCTTACTTGTGTTTGATTTCCGCTTTAGAATACAAGTAATAGAGACTTTTTATTAGTGTGTTTGTGATTACATAAACATTACTAACGATTCACGAGCGCTCAAAAATCTATCAAGGTCTAAGGTTCAACATTAAGATTCCCGCATTAGCCGATTTGGGGGCCCGGGTAAACCTTATCTCTACCACTTTATTTGAAAAAATAAAACTTACCAATTTAAAAGAAACAACTATTATGATAGAAATGGCTGATTCCTCTAAAGCTGTACCGAGGCGAATTGTGAATAAAGTGCTTTTAAAAATTGGAAAATTCTTTTTCCCAACTGATTTTGTGGTTATTGACATGGGAAAGCGGGAGGCTTACAACTTAATTGTCGGAAGACCTTTTCTGGCCACTTGTAGGGCTCAAATTAAGGTTTTTGAAAAACAAATTTCTTTGGGAACTGAAAATGAATGAATAAATTTTAGTATGAAAGAGCATATAAAACCAAAAGTTGAAATTTCAAATAATGTTGATGCTGTTAATGTTCAATCACTAGATCCCGCTCTACACTTTAATCCTATTACTAATGATAGTAGAGAGAATGTTGATAATTGTAAGCAGAAACAGGAAAAGATTGTCCAAGGCATTGAGGAAACTCCAATTCCAAACAAACATTTCAGCAACCCGATGTTAACCAAGGATAACGAGTCAGTGACAGCATGGCCCCCGTATACCCGTCCTCAAAAATGTGAAAGAAAGGCGAATGAATGGATATACCCTCACAAGGGTGAGAGACATGATATTGAATTAGCATTAGAAGATTGGTACAAAATAAGATTCGGGGACTCGAAAATCCATAAGGGACTGGTTAAGCAGTATCAGTACAATCATCTCACTGACACTATAAACGGTGCAAGATCTAGCATAAGTATTTCTGGTAGTCTTATTGCTGATGATGATGACCGGGGAAAATCATGTGATGAATGGCTTTCACATGAATTTGGAACAGATGGCATCCGTAACACTACGAGGAAAAAGGAGTTTGACAAATGGATTAATGAGTGCCGACGAATGGTGGAAGTCGGCCAGGTCCATAGGCCCCCATAGAAGCCCCGCGGTTCTGAGTCTAACTTAAAGACTCGTAAATAAAGAAAAGTGCTCTTTCGGGAGACAACCCGAATTATCCATTTCTTTTGTTTTATTTCCATTTCTGTAGGGTTTTGTGTTTTCTAACCATTTTTGCAGGAAACGAGGAAGTAATTGATGCTGCAGTTTGCTGATCTGACCAGAGTTACGGCGTAACTCATCTTAGTGATTACGCCGTAACCAACTTTTTAGCAGCAGAATTCTTGACGCATTAATGATTACGGCGTATTACCATCTCCGTGGTTACGCCGTAATCACTCGCTTTGCAGCTTATGTCAGGTTTTGTCAGTTACGGCGTAACTCCCTCAAAATAGTTACGACGTAACCTTCCTCTGCTTTAATTCTTTTATTTTAAAACACAATAACCTTGTATTAGTTTTTTAAATGAACTTTGTGGGTGTGTTCCCTGTAAACCCTCACGAGACTTCACTCGTCCACTTGGGACACCAAGTGGTTTAAAAGGCTTGTTGCATATGCTAAATGCAACTGTGATTCCTGCGAAAGTGAGTTAGGTTTGTTTTCATTTTTTATTTTTTTCTTTTTAGAATTATGCTTGTCGGTAGTGTGATTTCAGGGATTGAAGTTTGTTCATGATGCTTATACGAAGGCACGTCTCTTTTTCGTGGGCCTTCTTTCTTTATGGAGCAAATTTCAAGGAAGTTCTCGCTCTAATTCTACTTTTCTCTTCACCTTTATTTAATGCTTAGTACAAAAGGGACTTTGTACAATTTAAGTGGGGGGACGGGAGTAGAATTATCTCTTGAACATTATTTTGCCCTCGTTTTTCTAGTTTATTTTGAAAAATTATGCCATTTTAAAATTTTTGACATGTTTTTCTTAACCTAACTAGATTAGATCTTAGCCGAGCACATACAACCCTTGATATTATATGGTGATATTAGCCTTATCCGTTTCCAATATTTTACCCCAAATCCACCAAATTATGAGTGTGCCGGTAGCTTGTAAACTTTAGAACTTGGCCTTTGCATCATTTCGAGACCATAGACGAGGTATGTTGAGTTAGCTCAATGTATTTGGACTTTTCAGTTTTAGAAGGCAATATTATAGGATTATCACCCAAACAGCCTACCATTGTGTGTCTATCGATTAGTCACCTCGACTTCTCGAACCCCATGTGAAACCCTTTTGTTGCACTCACCTTTAGTGCAAGATACCCCTAGATACACCCATCTGAGTCATTCCTTTCATTTTGTTAACCCGATATATTGTTTCGATACACCTATACACCTTAGCCTACCATGTAGTCTTTATTTGTGATTGGGAAGTCATCATTTTCCTAAGTTTAAGGTTAGAGTGGAAAGGTTCGGAAATCACGCTTTCATCGACAACACTCTTGAAGATCATTGAAGACCCCCCGAATTCCCATTTCATCTCAAGTGGGGGGATATTATGTTTAGTTATTATTGTTATGTTGAAAAAAAAATGATTCGAAAAAATATATATATATATATAAAAAATAATTTGTTATGATTTAGTTATTGTAAAGTGCGTTGTTATAAGCACTATATTATAAGCTTTATAGATTTAGTATCGAGGAGGCCACCTCGGTCACATTTGAAGATTGGAGTTGGTAGTTATGCCAGCAGTTGGAGAAAAGGTAGTGTGCCCATCACGACGTCCTCTAATGACACATCTACCTTATATTTCATGATCCGGTTTCTTGACTTCAAAGCTTGAACTTTGGGCGGACGGTAAGTGGTGATGACTTGGTTATAGATTTAGACTACCTGCTAGTTTTTTATTTTACACCATTTATATATCCCATGTATTATCCTACCCTTTAGTCATGAAGCGTGTCTAGGTGATGCAGCGAGCAATCTTTGGTGTCTTGGCCATAGATTTGGTCATGTATCATTGATTTTGTCCACTTCGCCGTGACATGTTAGTAATGACGAGTCACCCCTTAACCTTTGTCGTGTCTACACATATTGCCTTCGAGAATTGTTTAGCCCTTAACTCTAGTGGTGGAGATTTGTGTAACCACCAAGCTTATGATAGAATACATGCTATGACTGTGCGATTGAGTGATCACCCCGAAATTGACACTTAGAATAGTTGAGAGATTTGAGTGTTTTGTTCCCCTTTCGTGAGGTGTTCGACTTTGTTTTATTCTAGCATAAGGGATTTGTAAACTTATATTTTCCAGGTATTGGGAGATATCTTTTTAGGAATCTTTCAAATAAGGTCTACTTGAGGGCAAGTAGAGTTCAAGTGGGGGGATATTTGATAACATCAAATAGTCCTGATTATTAAGTGTCAATTTTCCCCGATAATGCTTGTAATTTATATCATTTTACGCTTGTTTTCCATTGTTTTCCACTTTCAGGTAAATTACGAGCATTTGAGCTAAAGAGACGCGGAATTGGAGAATTATCTAAAGATTTATCATAGTATGCTGATTTTGAAGAAGTTACGGCGTAACTCTTCTCTCACATTACGCCGTAACTATTGCGTGACTCAGAAAACCAACTTATCAGAAGGTTACGGCGTAACTCTTCCCAAAGGTTACGACGTAACTATATTAGGTCAAATGAAGTTCCACGCCGTTGATACTTACGCCGTAACTATTACATCAACTACGGCGTAACCAAGTTTATTGAAGACTACGACGTAACCACTTATAAGGTTACGATGTAACCAGCAGATCTAGTGCAAAATACGATGAAATAGAAGGTTACGGCGTAACTCTTATATTAGTTACGCCGTAACCCAGATTTGGCCTATAAATACCCTACGAATTCCAGCATTTCTAATCATCCCATTCCACACACAACAACCAGAGAACGTGGGAAAAAGCTCAAGGCAGGTCTAGAGGAGCATACAGAGCTGTCTCCAAGGGAGAAATCACTCCCCTACGATAAGCATTAGCATTTTATATTTTTTTTTTACTTTCAATTCATATATTTCGTACCTTTGAATATTGAATCGGTTTGTATGATTAATATGAGTGGCTAAGCACCTCTTGGTGCTGGCCTAGTTATGATTCCTTAATTGTTTTGTTTGCGTTTACTTTACTTCCGTACAATTATTTCTAAGTGTATGCGTGCATAGTTTATTGGTAGCCACCCTTGGTTCGGTAGTTTTGAATGGCGGTAGAGGCCAATTGCCTAGGAGATATGACCAACTGACCCTAGGTGAGCGGACTGAGAAGGGAAGGGTAAGATATGACCAACTGATCACCTATCGTTTGGATGAACTTAAGAATTAGGGGGTGAGTGTCTAAGTTCCTAACGGCCGGGCACTCACTATTATAAATCTAGCATGTAGCGGTACTTAATGACTTGGCTTAGGGGACCAGGAACAACAGGACTTATGAGGGGACACCTGACTTCTCCTGTGGTGGCATCTTTGCTGATAGGTTAGGGCGAATTGACCAAATGCTGTCCTCTCGACTTTGACCCCACCTGAAGTAATTGGAAGTAAGTAGACGTAGACATAACTAGTTAGGAGGATTAACTAGGTTAGAACCACTCTCCTCTATTGATTTACCTTTTACCATTTATTTGCTTTTATTTGCTTTATTCTGTTTTAGTAGTTTAATTAATTAATTCCCTATCGAAACCATTATTAATCTGTGACACCTAGACTTAGTAATAATCCATCACACATAGCTCTTGGGACGATCTCGACTTTACCGATTATTACACTACACACGACCGGGTACACTGCCCGTTAGTGCACTAAGGTAGACCAAAGGTATAACCAGACTTTATAAATATTAAAACATGGTCATTAAAACCTGCATCAGTCATATATCTCACAAATATTATGGCTCGACTAAATAATGCACTTACTCTATTTATTAGTCCGTATTGTACTTTGCATGTCAAGCAAGACATTAATTGATAATTTTCTCAAATACAAAAGCTATGTTTAAAAGTCTTTGATATACAAAGTAGAGGTATGATCAAATGACAAATGTAATTAAGATGAGAAGAATGAGAAGAAATCACAATCACAAATATTATATGCATCCATAAAAATAAATGCATCTTCTTATTATTTATTTTTCTTTATTTTAAATATGTGGCTTTAATTTTTTCTCACTCTTCTTATTTAAATAATTTTTTCACTAGATGCTTAATCATACCAGGAAAATTCGGGACAAATAATATAGAGGTGGGGGATGCAACATGAATGTTGTGTAGTGGAGCCTAGAGACAATGTTTCAATTGCGGTGTCTTTCATTTTTTATCATTTCCATTTTGGACCCATGATATTTAATTTTGAAGGACCTTGATTGAGTACTTCTTAGCATTTATTTGTTTTGTTACAATATCTATCTATCAAAGGATGTTTTAAAATGTACCTGTAGATATTGGTAGAAAAATGCTACGAATGTCATAAAAACATCTATGAGATTATATCTATAAAAGTACAATTTGTATGACTAAAAGCATATTTGTGAATTTTGTGATTTGTTACGTTCTAATTCTCCAAAAATTTAAATTGGCGGGAAAATCCCGTGCACTTTTTTGGGTGCCGATTGACCATTCTCCAAAGATAAAACCCCACACAATGAACACATTTTTCAATGATCTTTTTAGCCAATAGTGGATTTAACCAAAAACCTATTTCTCCAAAGCCCTTTTAGTAGGTCAATTGAAATTTGCGATGAGAGAGTGATACTATTGAATAAATGCTCCAATGGTTGTAGTTAATGTAAAAAATGCATGTATTAGTGGTTTCAACGAATAATACACTAATTGTAAAAAAATTTACTCTTTCGTTCAATTGAACACACGCTGCAATTAATTTTGGTTCTTATAAGATTTTGTGTTGGGAACTTGTACACCAAAATAAATTCAAGACTTTATAAAGATTTTGTTTAAATCCAAAGACTCGATAAAGAAACAAACTTGAGTTCGAATAAAACCTGAAAACCAAAATCAACCGGGTGAGAAAACCACAAGCATGAACATACCAAAACCATTATTGTAATGTGGCTAATACAATATAAATAATAATGAAATGTGGTAGGCCTAATAATAATAATACAATGTGCCTAAACATAAACTATCCACTAACAAAACCAAATAACTTAAATCCGAAAACCGATTGGTTTTAGGTCTTAAAAACCAAATAACTGAACGGTCGGTTCTGATTTTAGCCGAAAACCACCCCTCTACTAGACAGTGTATAAGAAGACTTGAAAGTTGGAACACAATGCCATGAGTAGATTGCATTTGATATTAAATAAAACAGATATGTTGCTTGATGTCTGGCTAGTGTTGTATATTTGAACTAGGAAACATGTGTCCCTAGACTGCTTTGTTTGGTTTATGTTGGGGAACATTTAGTTTATCCTTTTAACATTTATTAAACTAAAAACATGACTACATTGCATGACTGCAACATTAGACCTGGACAACTCTCCTTTCCAACAAATATTTGTTTTTATATCTTAGCAATAAATAAAAGAGTTTGGATAAAGAGATACGTGAACTGCACATGCCGAATGATTATGTCGATAAGTGGTTACTTAAGAATTTTAATATAAAGATGCACAATGGTAGTTGGAACAGATAAATCAGTGATCGAATCAGAACCAAAACAATATTAAACCTACGTAAGATGGTAATGCTTAATGTAGTTAATTAGTTATGATCGGTTTTTTATATTCAAATTAAAAACAAACACCCATTCCATCACAATGAAAACTCATTTCTTTTTTTTTCTTTTTTCTTGAACGGCATGAAAACTCATTTCTTAACTTCACAAAATGGCAAACTTTCGCTTTATATAAGACCACCGCTTACTACAACCTCTACCCAACTAGGGGCCCTCACAATTTGAGTAATATTTACATTAATCGAAAATGAATTGGCTAAAATCGAACCAAACCAAATTAGATATTCGGTTTGGATATTGTTTGGCAAAATAAAAATATAACCGAACTGAAAACCGAATTTGTATAAACATATATTTATATATATATATAAAAAGAGTGATGATTTGCATATTTTATAAATTTATTTGAATACTCCAATTTATTGTGTCTTGACATTTATACTTTTACAAGGGTGAAAATGAATAAAAATGATGTAAGGGTATAAATGTCAAAATACCATAAATTATAAGGAGGAAATAAGTTTGTGGAGTATGCAAATCATCACTCATAAAAAGAAACCCTTTAAAACTTTTTCTAGTAAAAATATAACATTTTTTTAAGCTTATTTTTATTTTTATTTTATTTTTATTTTTATTTTTTTCCTAAAAACCTATATAAATAAATGAAAATAAAAAAAATATAAATTATGTAATTCGGGTCAACCTGAAAACCAAACCAAATTCAAATTTGTTTTTTTGTTTGGTTTAATCCAATTTAAATTCGATTCGATTCGATTTTACTCAGTAAATTTTTTTAACCGAACAACTTGATAACCGAACCAATAAACACCCTATACGCAACACTTTTTTTTTTTTTCTTTCTTCAAGCAACACTTATTAAAAAGCTATAGCAATATAGCAAGTAATTAAAGGATTACAACATATGTCATATTGAAACCCTTCATGTGCAAGGCACATGGTGGGTTTTAATTGCGAAGGTTTTACAAGCAAGACAAATGAGGGGTTTTAACAAACATATTTAACGATCATTTGAGATAGGGCTGAAACGTGTTACAAAACTATATTACAAGTATTCGTCATGCAAAAAAAAAGTCAAGGGACTGTGGTAGGGATCTTCGCCCAAACCACAAAGAGGAATAGTGTAATTTAATCTAATCCAAATGTGAAAAAAAAAAAAAAAAAAAAAAAAAGAAACTTGATTTCGTTTGCCATAGTGTTTTTATTTTAATCTCAATGTCAAATCACCATACCTTCAATTACCTTCTCATCACTTTTATCTCGTAATGGTCATTACACACCACTTAGCACTTATCACTTTTTGAAATAAGATAGATTGGGGATGCTTTTGTTCACGGCTCATGACCACGACTGTACCATACCATACCCATTTTGCTTGGCTTTATCGTCTCTTGGAGTGTTGACGATGACTTACATCAGCACCTTCACAATCGTGGTCATCCTCATTGAGGGTGATATAACGACATATGTAGTGGTCATTACAAATAATATTCACCACTGATAACACCTCGTTGCCACATTACCATACTCTCTCACCAATTTTTCACCAATTTTTACCCTTAAATGTCACTATTAAAGACTTCCCACCTTTCAAAATTAGAAAAATAAGGGATATCAAGATGTTTTGCTCCACCTCATGACCATGTGTCTTTTGCTTTGCTCAAATTCACCAAGACTTGTAGCGGCGACCACTTGCAACGCTGATTGCATAAGCACGATGCGAAACCACTACTTTTCCATTATGCATGCTCTATAAGTGTAAATTCAAGCATGATGCAAGTTTAATTATACAAGCAATTTTGTGATTATGACCATGCAAATTAATGATCGTGCTATTTGCATATCATAGTTGATGAGGACAAGGGGTCGAGAGAAAGAGCTTGCGAAAGATACTATAAAGCAACAAGGTCATATGAGATGAAACAACACCAAAAAACAATTGATGCTTTGCCCCTCCACTTCCCTAGTCGCCACATCAACAATGCTTTGCCCCCCAAAGTCCTTCGATGCCGCATTTAAGCGATTTCAGACTTCTAAGTCTGATATGCACCGCCCCTAGTATCGTGGGGCGCCGCATCGAGTATGGTTCACAAAATTTCCAGTTTTCCATATTTGGTTATTTAAGATTTTTAAGGGTTTGTCTGAAACTTTTTTTTTTTTTTTTTTTTTTTTTTTAGGCTTGTTTTCCTCCAAGCTTTATATCTTTATTACTGTAGGGCTTGTTTACATTATAATTAACTTTGGAGTTATTAATAAACTACTTACTTTTGTTAGGGTTTTATTCACTTGAATTGCACCTCTTTTTTATCAACCTTTTGATAATTATTGTTAACAAAATTTGCTTTCGTGTCTTGCATCAATACTTTAAATACACATACCAAAATTATAATTGTGACCATTGACCAAACACATACCCATGCTCGAACTTCAAAGGGTTAACAAAGTAACAAAAGAACTAAAACGTGGTATAATATTTATCAATGACGACATCATTCATGGTTTTCTTCGAGTCTTTGGGCGTTTGTTTATCACATGGCTTATCACCTTCAAAAAAGGTATAGTTATTTTCTCACTTTACATCATTATCACCTAGTAATTAAGAGTTTAAGGGTATGTTTGATAGCTACTTAATCAATTAATTCGATGCAAAAAACTGAATCGGTCAAAAGTAAGTTTGTTTGATAGAGAAAACACATGTGCTGAGTGAGCCAAACAAGTACGAAATGGGCCACCTCCCTTATACTAGCCCTAAGACTACTAAGAACAATGTGCCACGTATATATATATATATGAATCAATCGAAAATTTTTCGTATTTAAAACAACATAATGCTTACACACTTATTATAAAGGGCAAATGTTTTAAAAAGGCATCAAACTTGCCACTTTTTTCTTTGGTAGGCATTCAACTTTTTTTCTTTTCTTAAAGTAGGCAAATACTTTCATAATTTTCCTATTGTAGCCCTAGCTTGATCTAATCAATAAATTTACATAAATCATCCCTGTCATTCGTCCAAAAAATTATATAAATCGCCCCCAATTGTCTTTAATTACACACGAATCCTAAACAATCCTGTATTAATTCAGTGATTCAGATATCTATCTGTTGAATGAAATCTTGGTTGATTTTTTTTCTTCAAAAAGAAGATTAATCAAGATCGGTACACTCACATAACTTTGATAATTTTTTTTGGCTAGCGGTTTCTCTCTTCAAACCAAATCATCATAGGTATACAATTCACCTTCTTATTATCATTTCCGCCAAATTATTTAATTCCATCATCATTCTGTAATAATAATTGACTTATTCAAACCATTTAATCTTACGACATACATAAGCAGAGAACGTACTGCTTATTTCCTTTTGTACTTCTGTTAGAAGTAGATGGTTTTTGAAACTGTAAATACAAGGTTATAATAAGTTGTATGATATGAACATGACATGGGTGTTGAGTATATATATATATATATATATATATATATATAGGCCAAATAAGCATTGAATGACATGGATTAGTTAAGCACCGTGGGAAGATTGATTAGGCACGGTTTGTTTGGCTCTTTATCGGTCAATAATTTTTTATTTATCCAAAGCTTATGTTTGTTTAAATAATGAGTTAACTGATCTTGTTAGGTAAAACACACAAACATAAACAACTACTCCGTAAACTACAAGAAACAACGGTTTCTTGGGCTCAAAAGACAATCTCTTTGGTTACCTTTGGCCATCCTACTTAGGGTCGTGCTCCGAATGTTGGGTACGAGCAACATCCATTTGGGTCACCAACAATACAAAGTCACACTTAGAATATGTTAACGGTTAACTTGATTCATTCGGGTCACCAACAATTCATGGTCACACTTAAATGTTAATCGTTAAATTGCCATCTACTGATTGATGCATACATACATGAATATTTAAGTCTCGTTTAATCCATGAGCACTGATTATTCCATATTTTGAATCTTTTAAGAAAATATATATTTGTTTCTCGTTTTCCCTCAAAAGTCATATAGCTGTTTCTTTTCTTATCGGTTTATTAGGTATTCATTGTTACAATGCATACCTTCTTATCGGTTCATTAGGTATGCATTGTTACAATGCATACCTATTAGTTATCAAACAGTATCCTACGTCATCCGAAACTATTCATCATTCCGTACTTATTCACTTGAATCTGTCAAACACGGTCTTACTTGCAATAAAAGTTACATTATCAGAAGAATGTAGGGGGTTTCAAGAACACTTGCTTGAAGATTAAAACTAAAATGAACTAGTTGGCAAGTCATGCAACAGGTTCCATGGTGTTTCTTGACCAATGGCATTTTTAGATGCTTAATCTATTAGCTGTAATGTTCATCAGCAGATTGAAAGTTTAAAGTATCTATGCATTATTGTTCCGTCTGATGTTTTTGTTTCCAAGGATTTGGTTAAGGAAGGGAAGTGGGCGTATTTGCCGCCTGGTATACACAATTGTATATTGATTTTTCTGAAATATAGATTAAGGAATCCCGTGTCGGAGAAATTATATAGCTAACCTTAGTTTTTCTGAAATATAGATTAAGGAATCCCGTGTCGGAGAAAAATACATTTTGACGACTTTCAGTTTTGACACTTTTACCCATTTCCTATTTAGCTAACCTTAGTTTTTCTGAATTCTACCCGTTTGACCCGTTAGATATGAAACGCAAATCAGCTTTTTGTGAGCAAATGAGCTGAAATATATTTGTTGTGAATGCTGGCAGGTTTCGCCTCCTTCTGTGCGTGGATTATTAGAAGTGTTTTGGAGTGTAGTTGTTTGAAACTTTGAATATCTATACGTTCTTTGATGGCATGGACCATCCAACCATTTCAAGGGGGTTTGGTGAGAGGACTTTAGATTGGTCAGAAGTTGGCATGGCCTACAAGAATTGATAGCACCGCGATTTTATTGTGTTTGTTGATCATTTAATGTATGTCAAGCATGCAACATTATACGGTTTAAAGATTCTTCTAAAAAATAATATTATATCCATTGTTCTATTGAATTTTGTTTTTACCTAGTCCTAGCTAGATTGGTTAAAAAAGATGCTCGTCGTTTTTGTTATACGATATTGTAGGGAGTGTTTTACAGAATCACAGTGTGTTTTCTTGTAAAGTAACGGTAGAATTAGATTAAGGTTGATGTGATGATGTTTACTAGTGATATTTAGGTTGTTTTGATGGATCTTAGTAAAGTTATATATTCAAGTTATTTGATCACAGGATCCGGTGAATGAACTATGAGTTATCGAATGTGTAAATTTTCATGTTTGTTCATTTGTTTTGTATTCCAAAGATGATTGGTTATTACAGTAGATTATTTCATTCTCTACTATATGTTTTGAAGCCTGTACTGATGAGATCATTCACAAACAGATTGTAAAGCTAAAAGGTTTTTCCAAGTTTGAGAACACAGCTGATGGACTAGCATCAGCGAACATGTTGATTAAAAGCGAGACCAGCAAACCTTTACGCAAGTTCTTGCGTGCTCATTGCGAGGGTGAGACTTTGGCTGTTGCAGACTCCAAACTTGGAAATGAGATCAAGGAAAAACTTGTAAGCTGTTGTCTTTTTCGGTTAAACTACGGCACAGTTAACTTTTTAGAGTATATTCAGTGTTGATTTTTTAAAACGGACCATTGCAGAAAATTGATTGTGTTCACAATCAAACTGTCATGGAACTTATGCGAGGAGTAAGAAGTCAATTAACTGAACTTATAACTGGTTTGGGGCCAGAAGATTTAGCCCCGATGAGCTTGGGTTTATCTCATAGCCTGTGCAGACACACGCTTAAGTTCAGTGCAGATAAAGTAAGCTTATTTCATTCGATAGTATTATAAACTTATATGCCTTTAAAAAAAAAGTATTATAAATATGAAGATGATTCTAAACAGCTTGTTTTACAAATTTGAACATATTAGGTGGATACTATGATCATTCAAGCTATCGGCTTGTTAGATGTGTTTGTTGATCATGTTCACATAGCTTTTGTTGTTATAATTGAATCTATTTTAGATTTTACAAATTCAATGCTTAAATGATGACGTGCTTTGTGATTATAACTTGTAACAATACATAATGCAGGTGACAGCGATTCTATCGCTTGCAGCTGCTAGCTCATCGGCTGGAGTGATGGTTGTGTTTATTAAGGACGTCATGTAAATAATTCTTGATTCGTTTAAAGTTTAAAGCCACAAGGACGACATGTGTAATTGTTTAGAGCCACATGGACCTTTTATGTAAAGACTCAAGGGACGAATGGTGTAATTGTTTAGAGCCACATGGACTATTTATGTAAATTTATGTAATTTACTTTTGATTAGAGGCTACAATAGGAACATTAAGAAAGTATGAGGCTACAATAGGAAGATTAAGAAAGTATTTGACTACTTTAGGAAAAAAAAAAAAGTTTGATGCCCACAAAAGGAAAAAGTGGCAAGTTCGATGCCTTTTTAGACATTTTTGCCTATTATAAATGGCTTAATTCCTAGTTCTTACGCATAAATTAGCTTCAAGCTATAAGTGGCATCCTTCACTTTATCTCAGCTGTAAAAATTTCATACGGTTAATTAAAGGCTTAAAGCATCACCTTGCATCATATTAATTAGTCCTTGGAGGTTGTTTGATCAGTGGACATGGTCCAACCTAATATTCCCGCTTTCATGATTATCATATATGGCCCAAGTTAGCTATCATTAGCATGGGAACGGAGTTGAATCCAAGGCATATAAGCTTGTCAATATTGAAGGTTGTAACTAGTCCTCCAACCGAAGAACCCTCTTTGCAACCATCGATGCCTTTTTTTCGAACAACAGTGTGTCTTAAAAAAATCCCTCTAGGAAGATACTAGAAGAGATGATTTAAAGATATAAGTTACAAGGATGTGGTACAAGCCATTTTAGGATCAATGACCCAATCAATCCATGTTGGATTGAGTTTTCTATTCCTATTAAGTCACAATTTTTCTTAATCATACCATTGTGGAACATAAATTGACAAGTTTCCTATTAATCAACCTCCGTATGTATCATCAACTCATTAATTATGTTCAACAAATAGTATGATTAAGAAACTTGTCAATGCGTATCACATAATTGGTGATGGGTTGACGTTTTGCATTTGAGAAGACAAATGGTATCGAGACTTCTCTTTCAAAAGCTCCTTTCCAAGGATGTACTCACCGGATGTTAGAAATATGTGCAAAACAGTTAAAAGATTTGGTTGTACAAGTGGGCTCCTCTCAAGTAGGACGACAGGCTTGGCGTTGATTGATGAGGACCGGTGCGAAAACAAAACACATTTTGAAATAAGCTTCTTCTTTTAGCCCACTCCGGTGTATAAGATAATCCTATATGATCAGTAATCACAATAGATTACCTACACGTTATAACCTTGCTTTTCATAAAATTGAGCTCTAATAGAGAAGATGCCCGGTTTGCAACGATGTGATTAAATTCTCATCACCTATTAATTTCTTGATTATGAAAAGGCTCTTGGCTTTTGGTTAACCGATGGTAAGGGTATTAGCAAATGTGGCTTGGTCTCATGGGCTGGCACAAGTTATTTCCTTACACTGATGCAGTGGTTTACACTGCTTTCCAGGCTATTTGGCGTTTTAGGAACAAAGTATGCTTCAATGCTAAACCTAGCTAACACCCTAGGAGACGAGATCAGAACTCTTTCATTTGGCTATATACAATCACAGAAGCGGTCAAGTTCGATGCATTTTTTTGTCAGTATCCCTAATAGTATTCTAGTGGTATTTGTTTTGCTTTTCTTGAATCTTGCTAGAAACCAGTTAATAAAATTCTGTAAAAAGAATACGCATCTTCATCATACGCCAAAATTTGAATACCCGTTAATAAAATTCTGTTAAAAGAATACCCGTTAATAACATTAACTTGCTATCTGGTACATATATATTTTCCTTAACATGTGTTTATAATCCAGAATTCTTATATTAGGGTGCTCTAATCATGTGTTCATCAATTATCATTGCTCTATTGTTAAGTACTTGTACATTTGCTCAAAAAAAGTACTTGTACATTAGATGAGAAGCAGCAGAATTTGAAAGTTATTGCTACACTATAAAAAAAAAACAACCACAAATTTCACCATATAAACTCTCAAATTATGTTAATCTGAAAAATTGCATAATTCAATGTTCTAATCTATGAAATCAACTAAGAAACTGCGTGAACTACAAAGCGACATGACCTACTGTTATAAAAATTTCCTCTAACTAAAACTAAAAAACTAGCCTGGCGACAATGCTGATGAAATTGTTAGAGTAAGTATTACATCACATTTTTTTTTCAACACAAAAAATGTGATAAATACAATAACAACAATGAGAGTTATACGACCCAAAATAGTCCATTTAAGTCTAGTTATTTGTTCCTTGATAATCACCGGTTAACGTTTTCCCAAGTTTTTCTGTTATGATGCACTTTCCCGCAGTGTATAGCTTCTCTTGTATGGAAGGGTTTGTGACAAAAGCTTGAAGTTCTTCACCGAGTACCTACACATCATGAAGGAATTTGTAAAATTGCGGAGCCAAAATTACGGAGCAACTTAAATGATAAAAGTCTCACTAGATTTTGCCATCTTAATCTAGGTTAAAGTCTCACTAGATTTTGCTAACTTATTTTAGCGTTAACTTTTTTAATCAACCTAAGGTATAACTGAATAGAGAAGCTCAAAATTACGGAGCAACTTAAATGATAAAAGTAGTTATGCCCATTAAAAAATTAAGCTACTATTTCATCCATAGAGTTTTATAACAGGGTTACGATAAACATAGCCCCAAAAGCTATGTTTAAGAGTTAATATCATGAATAAGTGGTGGTACATTAACCAACTTGAGGTGGTGGTTGGTTATGCAACAAAACAAGATCGAAACTGGATTAAACTCAATTTTGAATTAGCAACCGTTTATTACTCAATTTTGGTTAGGGTTCCTTTTTTCAGAATTTTCACACGTCTAAATGATAGTTTAAGCACGATAAAAGTAAGTGATCAGATTACCGGAGATGAGTCCATGTGTTGCAAAACATTAACTTGAGCTTGCAAGAACTTAATGTACTTAAAAGCCGCTTGAAACATCTCCGCCGTGGTCATCCTATGACCACCCGGAACTAGCTTCCCGAGCTCCAATGTCTTCTCACTTATCTTCCTCCTCCTCACCCTCGCGGCCATACTTTGAGCCGATACTTTCCTCCCTCCATCACCATTATCCTTCACTTGTAAAGTACTCTCACCTTGAACAACATTACACCCATTATCAAAATCATATGACATAGGCATTACATCACTAGAACCACCACCAAATTGGAATATTTCAGGCAATAGGGGCAGTTCTGGCTGCATTTGTTCGCATACTTCACTAACGAGTGGATATGAATGATACGAATTGCAAGAATAGTATTCGGGCCGCATTCCCTCCGTAGGAGAGAACACTTCATTATCAAACAATACATTCGAGTCCTCGAGTGGATTTAAGTAACATTCTGGCTCCATTTGGTAGTCCAAAGGAAAAACCTCTTCATGATCAAACACACTCGGAACAGCGAGTGGATGTGAATAATGTTGATGTGAGATTGGATTATAAGAAGATGATAAATTAGGGTATTTGATGGTGTTTTGACATGGGAAAAGGTTGTTTGTGAAGAAATGGTTGTTATTGGACTCGAAAAGGGCTAAGTTGTCTTGAAAAGGCGAGAGTTCGGGTGGCTGAGGTATGACTGTTTCGTAGCGGTTTTGTGGGAATGTAGACCAGTTAGGGTAGAAGCTGAGTGTTGCCATTGACAAATGAAAGAGTTTTTGTTGAAGAACAAAGACAAAACAAGATTTACACTAATTATAAGGATGAGAAAGATATATGTTTGAAGCTACACAAGAACAACAGTGGACCTTAATTAGCTTATATAACATATATATTTTGAGGAGCAGTTAGCGAACATAAACGTGGTGGTAGAATTGGTCATAGGTATAACTGACTCCTGGTCATTAGGAGAAGTTTAAGGTTATTTAACACGTAGAAACCTCTTACTATGAAAAAACACAATTTGGTCCCAACCGTATAAACATATATTGGTTTCATACTTTAATGTTAATGGTAACAAAATAGTCTTATTCTAAATTATTGTAAAGCTATAAAACCGACAGGGTTGATAATTAAGATTATAGCTGGTTTGGGAATAAGTAGCAAATAATTTATTTTCCCAATAGCCCTTTCATTTATGTTGGACCATGTATAAATAGATACGAATAATCTTGTTAGCTATAACTAATGATCTCAAGTTCTCAACATCTAACTTAATGGTAACAAAAACCAGGTTTATTTTGTACTAGTAAGAAAATTCCAAGTTTGAGAAATTGTACAGCTTCATGTCGGTATATGGATGAACTAATGTTGCATTTGCGTACATTACATAGAAATTTTTAATGTGTAGAATTTCGTTTTTATTCTTAAAAAATAGACCGAAGATTAAAGAAGTAGCTATTAGCATTCAAGTTTCAGAAAGGTGACAGTTCTGCCCCATCCTTAGTTTTGTTGATTACGTTAAAGTCATTCACAGGGCGTGCATATTCATCAACGTATAAAGATTAAAGACAAAATTACACGGTTGGTCCCTGTGGTTTGCTCGTATTGCAAGTTTGATCTCTAAGTCATTTTAATTACCCCATAGATATCTAATTTTAAAACGTTGCACTCTTTTAGTCCCTAATTTGGATGGGCGTTAGTGCAGTCCGTTAAGTGTTTTGCGCGGTTAGTCCTTCGTTAGTGTAGTCCGTTAAGTGTTTTGCGCTGTTAGTCATTCGTTAATAAATTTTGCACTGTTAGTCCTTATTTTTTAAAATATAGTTTTCCCCAATTAGTCCATCCGTTAATAATAGTTATCGCCCGATTTTTTACGTTTTTATCCGTTTTCGTTCGTTTTTATCCGTTTTCCCCCCGTTTTTTTTTCGTTTTTCGTTTGTTTTTTACGTTTTTATCCCTTTTCGTCTGTTTTTTACGCTTTTATCCGTTTTTGTCTGTTTTTTATCCGTTTTGACCGTTTTTTTACATTTTTACTCGTTTTCGCCAGTTTTTTTACGGTTTTTTTTTCCGTTTTCGCCCGTTGTTTTATGTTTTTGTCTATTTTTCTTACATTTTGTCCGTTTTTTATCCGTTTTTGTCCGTTTTTCTTACATTTTGTCCGTTTTTCTTTCGTTTTTGTACTATTTCAACATATTAAAAAAAAATTCAAAAAAAAAAAAAATGGAAAAAAAATATTTCCGAAAAAAAAATTCAAAAAAAATAAAAAAATATCAAATTTCAAAAACAAAATTTTGAATAAAAAATTTCAAAAAAAAAATTTGAACAAAAATATTTTTTTTCAAATATTTTTTTTAAAAAAAACGGACATGTTGAAAAAAAATTTCCGAAAAATATTTTTTTTCAAATATTTTTTTTTAAAAAATCTTAAAAAATTTCCGAAAAATATTGAAAAAGAACCGACATATTTTTTTCAAAAAAAAATATATTTGAAAAATATATTTTTTATTCAAAATTTTTTTTTGAAAATTTTTATTCAAACTTTTTTTTGAAACAGACAAAAACGTAAGAAAAACCGATAAAAACGTACGAAAAAAGGACAAAACGTAAGAACAACGGACAAAAACGGATGAAAACGGGCAAAAACAAAAGAAAACACACAAAACATAAGAAAAACGGACAAAAAATTAAGAAAAATGTAATAAAAACGGACAAAAACCGATAAAAACGTAAGAAAAATGGACAAAAACGGATGAAAACCGATAAAAACGTAAGAAAAATGGACAAAAACTATAAAAAACGAAAGAAAACGGACGAAAAACGTAAAAAAATGGGGGGAAACGGATAAAAAACGAACGAAAACTGATAAAAACGGACAAAAACGGGTGAAAAATATTATTAACGGAGGGACTAATTGGGGAAAACTATATTTTAAAAAATAAGGACTAACGGTGCAAAATTTATTAACGAAGGACTAACAGCGCAAAACACTTAACGGACTGCACTAACGCCCATCCAAATTAGGGACTAAAAGAGTGCAACGTTTCAAAAATGGGTATCTATGGGATAATTAAAATGACTTAGGGACCAAACTTGCAATACGAGCAAACCACAGGGACCAACCGTGTAATTTTGTCAAGATAAAATGATAATTTGCCCCCATCAACGAATTATTCTTCTTTTTATATTTTTCATATTTTTAAATTACTACTAGTAATTGTTATTATCCTTGTGTATTATGATCAAGCTATTGTTATTGTTATGGTTTTACATTACATTTTTTCTTTTCACTAGACCCTTTAAGGTCAATTAAAATTACACTCTTCGACCCATGAGATAGCAACACGCTGTTTTTCTTGTCACTTTCTCTTTGTGTTGACATCAAAATATTAACGCTATTTACTCAAGAGTATGGATTTAGTGAGAAGAATATTTAAATGAGAAGAGTGAAAAAGAATTGGAGCCACATATTTTAAATAAAGAAAAAAAAAATGAGAAAATGCATCTATTTTTATAAATGCATATAATATTTATGGTTTAATTATATTTCTCATTATCTCATTTACTCAAATATACTAGGTCAAGGTATCTACATGACCATTTCTCAGTTCTCACTCATTCCCTCGCCACCACCAAATTAATGAACCTAAAATCCAATTCATAACTTTGTAAATCTAAGTTAACAACAATTCTAACAGCAAGTGCAATGATTATTAAACAATAACATCAATCAAGAACCAAAAGGGTCTGCCGAGCCTGACCATCCTCATTTCTTTGAACTACAAGATGTAGGCATAGACTGTAACGCAACGGGTCAACTGATAACTTGATATATTAATGTATCTTTCATTTGGGTTTCTTCAAAGAAATGGTGATGATTTACCATAAGATCAGGGTATTTTTGGCATGAAGAACATCTGATTACTGATTAGGACCTCTCTCTGAGCACACACCTAACAAGAGGTTTGGACACTCTTTAAGGTGTCCGACTGACTCAAAAAGCAACACACCAATTATTTACATGTATCATTGATTTGTCGTATCAAACCAACAAAATTACATGACAGAATGTTTACTAATCAATCCCCTACCTCGATAGAAGATAAGAAATCAAATTTGTTTTTTTAAGAGTATATTCTCTCATTTGTACATTAGCCTCAAGAGAATCATATACTATATTTACTTGCAAATTCTTGTATTTGCTTTCTGCAACGGACCCATGTTTTACAATACCTCATCCTCTTGTTGATATATGTACTCTTCATCCTCAACGGGTAATGAAGGTGGAGTTCCTGGTGGAATGGAAGCTGCACCATTCTCACCGGCACACAGACATAAAGCTTCTGCATCACGGAGAACTGTATCAAGGTCGATTTGACCACTCAATGAGTTGATGAATTGCAAGAGGGTGTCAAAAGACATCTGATCCCCCATTATCTTGGCCCGATGACGTTTCAAGATCGCAACACATATGTAAAGATGAAGATGTTCACTTAAATGATGAGTCCATAACACCTCCCACAACCTCATTATTTCCTGGTATTCAAATTCCCTGAAATAGAAAAACTGATTCAGATTTGGATCTGATGGGTATTGAAAATACTAACACAAACATAATCCTGCACTTAGTCTTTTGAATATTTTAAAGAAACTGTTTTGTCTGTCTGAAGCTTGAAACTATCTACAATCAACCGATGCTCCAATTTATGTTAATTTGAATGTAAAAGTGCACAAAGTTGTCCTGAGACACCAAGATGTTTTTGACAAATATAAAAAAAGGGCAAACAGCAAGATAATTCTAATTTGCCATTTTCTTTATAAAAAAGGTGGCAGCTGAAATACGCCCATGGTTCAAAGATAGGAATATGAAGAAGGGGGGGGGGGGGGGGGGGGGGGGGGGAATCAGAGATGAAATCAATTAATTAACCACAATTTTTTTTTATCATCAATTGGAGCAAAAATATGATTCAAGACATTTAGATCTATGAAAGATAAGCGATACTAATATGAACAAATGATAAATTACACATTACTGTGTGGGGTTGTATATGTTTTGGACTTGTTAGCTTGTTACATTGTTAAGAAGCAATAAGTACATTAAAGCGCTGAAAAACATGCAATCCCAAACACCCTTCAAAGAAAACTGGTTCTCTCAGAGGACAAAGAACATTCTCTGAACAGAAATGCCAAAAAAATTATTCTCAAATAGGGTATAGGGAAGAAACGGTCCTACTTACCTTTTGAATTGTATAAGAATCCAACGGAAACAGTAGAAATAATTCAAGCAATCCTTCTGCTTGAAACATATAGCAATCAGCAAGTCTAAATATTCAATTTCAGTATTCCTCTACAATGGCAAGTAATAGTAAACAGCCAACATATGTAACGAAGTGCCTGTTTCAACAAACGGCCTACTTGTTTAGCTATTTTATAAGACATGCTTCCATGCGTTAAGGATAAAGATATACGGGAAACCAAAAGCATGCTAACAATACATAGCACACTTTTCTATAAAAACTCAAACAGAGAGAGAGAACCTTTGAAAGTGCAAAGAGCTGGGAGTGCATGCCATTCTGGTCACGGTTGAAATTTGGTCCAAGACGTTCCATAAGAGAAACAAAACACCAAAATGATTCTGATTCATCTTCCATAATGAACAATATCGGCGATAGGAGATCACTCATGCCCTAAACAAAGGTGTATTTATTACTGTTAGCATAATAAAAAAATAATAATAATAATAGTCATATATGTAAATTCGTAAATATCTGAATTTTATAAATCTTGTTTATCCAAAAAATGGGCGTCAGCTTTTACATGGGACATCTCTAAAAGAATGTGCATCTTCGCCCATGAAGTAGTCAATCATGCAACACAAATAACTGGCAATGATAACTTGTTACCTGACAATAACCAAGATCAAAGTTGTAGAATGAGTAAGTCAACAAAATGTTGTGCAGAAGATTCACATTAGGATTTTCATCTCCTTCATAGAACAACACTGATCTGTCGGTCCTCACCTTGAAAATAGATAAAATTGTTGTAATTCCAATATGAAAGGTCCTTATAGCATATATGAGGAATGTTTAGTACTTATACCACATCCTTCTCGATTAGAACTTTCCTTTCTCTGAATTTTGAAAATCTTTTTGCCTGCTCCCGGGATATGCTCTGCAGGGGAAAAAACAAAGTCAGACTTACATGCTAAGTTTCTCAATAAAATAGCAAAAGGAAGGACAAGCAATAATTAATAAAATTTAGCAAGATAAAAAAAAAAAATAATAAATAAAAATAAAATAAAATAAAAAATAAATAAATAAAAAAGAAAGAAAAGAACCAGTTACCCATGATTTTAGAATGCCAAGTAGTTGAAGTTATAAGGATTTACAAGTTATTGATAAAGAATTTTACAGATTGCAGTAAACGAAGGGCTTCAACCACTAAAAGAAGATAAATGATAAAACGATCTCCAGGAAGGTAAATGATATTTTTATAACAAATCCTCACCAAACAGAAAGAACTTTTTGAAATACAATATACCTATTGTAGAAAAATAGAACAGAATGAAGTCCAAACCAGCTATAGATATACAAGGAACCACTGCTAGAACAGCATGTTGCGTGAGAGAGACTAATTACTGACCTGCCATTGGTTCTTAATACTATCATACTCGGACTTCTTAACAGCCATAACACGTTTTCTTTCGGTATATGTAGAGTCATGTGCATAACATCCCAATAAGATTCCCCAAATCTGACATCAGGAGTGATCAAAATATTCAGTTCATACTCAAGAAGCCAAAAAGAGGAACCATCAAGCCAACATAATCATATCATATACACAATTTTTTGGGTTTCAGAAGGAAGTAATTATGTAATATATCAGACAAACCTCTTTTCGTAAACTGTGCTCTACTCCACCATAGAAAATTCTCTCCTTCAAAGCATTTAAATCCTCTACTCGGCCTTCAGAATCAAAAAAGGTTGCCCACTGCACATGAAAGAAAATCTTAGCAGTTAGCACCAAAAACATATCTCCTAATGTTGGTATGTATGGGACTATCCTTATCATGGTCTGTATGGGACTAGATACAAAGAGAAGGAAACACAGAAACAGTGATAATTACAGATTTTAATTAAAGGGACAACACATAATGTCAATTCATGGTCCCATTAATCCAAACGATTCTTAGAGCTGCTGGAAGTTTAGTGTCTTTAATTAGTTTTCTTCCCAAATCAGGGATAACAATCCAAATGCTTCTTCCAGAGCTTTTGCTTGTCCTCACTCATTTGTTTCAACGGATCAACAACCTTTTTTTGGGTAAGAGACCATCTCAAACTTCAACGTTCTTTTACATGATGAATGTTGATTAAAGATATCCATGTGTCCTTTCATTGCCATGTAGCGATACAATTGTTGACCAATGCAAACAGATTTGGACAATGATCCCATGCAACTCGACCAGTGCCCTGCAGCTCAAATGCTCAGCCTCAGCAGAGGCCCCAAATATGAGCATACTTGTACCCCTGTGTCCTCGCGGATCATAAGAATTATGCACTTTCACTGATGCATAAGATTCAAAGTATGCAAGAAGCTCCGGGTTTCCCATTTCAAGTCACTTTTCATTGTTACCTTGTTCAAGCTTTGTATTCATGATGATGATCATTGGTGGCCACATGACTTAATTGAGTGGCCACACGATGTCCAACAACTTCATTCAGTTCCTCCACTTTCCATACAATTTACCAGCTGGTATAATTGTAGTTCCCCTTTGGTTCAATTCTTCTTCCAAAACTTAAGCAAAATTTCTATGAATCTTAACTCTTACAGACTTTATTTTGGCATGGGTCACAAGCGACTGTAGACTCTTATACCGGCAGGCAGAACCAGAGCCACTCTCACAAGCAGGCATTGCCACAATTGTGGGTCCGTTGATCAGTTCAACCGAGAGTTTATCCGAAGTATCAAAAAACTTAGATAAACGTCTCTTTCTTCTTCTCCTCGTGGCTTTTGGGCGCTTCATCTGGATCGTACCCATCACTCAAAAGCTCATCATCAAATTCATCAAGTGGTTCATTGAGATCTTCAACGTCTTCCTCCACACCAACAGATGGTTCAGGAATTGGCACATTAACCCTCCTCCCGGCATTGTTTCCCGATTGGCAGTGCGTTGGCTGGCCTCGAGTTATTTGAAATGGGCTCGTAGTTATGAGAACCACCTCTGCATCCTTTTGAGGTCCCCACGCACTGGTTGGAGCCCTTACAGGTGCATTGCCCCGTCCACTGTTTCTCAAGGAATCAGCTTGACCCCTTACAGGTGCATTTCCCCGTCCACTGTTTCAAATTGATTCAAGAACCGTGTAAATGTCGAAGAAGATTATAACGCACTTCAAATGTAGCTAGGGGGTAAATGAAGTTGTTACAGACAGGGAGATCGTGTGGCCATCATTGGTCATCATCATGTATACAAAGCTTGAACAAGGTGACAATGAAAAGTGGCTTGGAATGGGAAACCCGGAGCTTCTTGCATACTTTAAATCTTATGCTGTAGTGACAGCGCATACTTCTTATGATCCGCAGGGACACAGGGATATGATTATGCTCATATTTGAGGCCTCTGTTATAGGATATACTGAGGCCGAGCGTTTGAGCAAGCATTTTGAGCAGCATGTCACTGGCCGAGATGCATGGAATCATTGTCCAAATTTGTTTTATCCTGGTGGTCAACGACAATTGTATGGCTACATGGGAACAAAAGGAGACATGGATATCTTTAATAAGCATTCTTCATGTAAAAGAGAGTTGAAGTTTGAGATGGTCTCTTGCCAAAAAAAGGTTGATCTGTTGAAACAGATGAGTGAGGACGAGCAAATGCATTCAAAAGCGCTGGAAGAATCATTTGGATTGGTATCCACGAAACGGAAAGAAAACTAAATAAAGACACTACTTCGAGTAGCTTTACTGATTAGCTCAAAGCCCCCCTCCCCCCCAACCATCAGTTCGTACCACTAACGGAGCAATCCTGAGAAAAGGTTAGTCGTTAGGATGATTATGACTGAAGATCAATGCAACACCACATAAATATTTCGGTCATTTTGGACCGAAGTAATCAATAAAGCTAGGTTAGGATCATACGGACCGAAGATCAATGCAACACTACATAAATAATTTGGGTATTTTGGAGGGAAGCATCAAGAAAGCTACGATAGAGTGGAGTATCTTGGGAATGAGTTTGTATAGGACAGCACAGAAAGATGATATTCGTGCTACATACCCTTAGTTGTTTTTCAATTTTCCAAAAATGTTACCTTACTAGCCCAGCCCAATTAGTATGGTATAAAAGGCTTTTTATAGTTGTGGTATTCTTACAGCAAGTTCAATAGTTTTACAATCCTTAATTAGTGGCTTCAAGACACTGTTACATAACAGATCAGTTTACCTTAATAAAAATAAAAGTCTTACTTTCAACCTTTGCAAGTGAAAATTCTTTCACGATGCACCTACTACATGATTCAATATGATACCGAAAGCAAGTCTTACCTCTTCAGGGCCCAAAGGAGGCTGTCGTGGTTTTCCCCATACCAGTGCCAATTTATCAAGCTGCCAACAAATGAGAAAAATAAATAGAACATAGTTGAATGGAAAATACGTAAATATATTATACATTAGTTAAGTAAGATACTCGATTTGTTAGGGATGCTAAATTAGCCACATAGGAATCAAGTGGCCCCAAAGTGCTGAATTAAGTGTTCCGAAAAACTAAACAAGGACTAACCAATATAAACTTGTTGAACAATCAACTTGTATCAACTTACAGATGATCTTGCTGGATGGAACAATGATATTAGCCATCCAATGAGATATAACTGAATATTAACGTTAAGTAATATTCAATCTTCATATGTTACATAATCTAAAATGGTAAATTTTATACATCAAGACTGTTTACGAATCCACTTAGACCACTCAGAGTTACAAGGTCAACTGAATATTAATGTTTAGAGCTTTGCTACAACCTCCTACTTTTTCTTCCTACAAATCCTCCTACACACAAAACAATATTATATAGTTTTTTTCCACTCATTCTCTCTTTGCATCCGAACCGTCCGTTCTGAAATTTGTCAAGTAGGATATTTTGTAGGAACAAAATGTAGGCATTTAGCATTTTCCTAATGTTTAATGCGTTTTATGTAGGAACTGGATTTTTTTTTTCAATATTTTAGCATTGTATGGCTGTGCTAAGTAATAAAAAAATGGGCTCAATTTCTATAGACAGTTTACATAACGTCTGACACATGCAAAATTTTGATAACACTGGCCCCATCCCACACATAGTTACTATTACATCCATGTTAAATTTATTCACATAAACACACGCACGCATAATTTACAGAAATTCAGTAAATAACACGCATGATATCGTTCGGTGAGCTGACCCTTTTAATAGCTCTAACGGAGCCTAATCTGTCTGGAGTTAAAAGAAGGGAAGTTCTTGTATATGTTATCTAGCATGTTCAGTCTGAAACCACAGATAGTTATCTTCAAATAATGGCCATCTCTATTTTAGGGATATGAACTATTTCTTAACAACCTTCTTGCATAGGGTTATCAGATTTTATTTATCATTATGAAGCAAAGTGATTGTTTCTCTTGAACTTAATCAATCTGATTTTCACGAATCTTGAAGGCAGTGCATATTTCGTACTGTTACTCAAGAGTATTGGTGTTGATAATATTAATATTGATGATCATATTTCACTCTTTTCCTTTAAACAGTTTAACTGTGTCATCTTGAGCATCTTTAAAATTGATCAATCGTGGGACTGACTCCAGAAACAATAAAGCCATGCAATAACGACACCCAATACTTGGTTGAAAGTTTAGCAACAAAGAGACGATGTTCTAGGAGGGCCAACCAGTCATTCATGTTAAATTCATATTACCATACTATACGAGAATATGAATTGGAATGGAATTTTAGATGCATATTAGTAAAATATTATATACTATCAAAGGACACGACAAGATATTTGTATGTGCTCTACTTTGAGAGAAATAACACAAGTGAAGTCAATAAAGATTTCTGAAACTGATATTTCACCTTAATAGCAATGCTAAAAAAAACCATTTTGATTGATCAAATAAACACCAGGGGAGTATATGAGCAATATAAGTAGATGTGATATACACTACACATCATAAATTCAGTTAGCGGAATGTTTATAGAAGATTTTACGCAATTTCCACTAACTGCATAATAGGATATTTGATGCCAATGACAGCCCACCATCATGGCAACATACATCATTTATATGTCATGTTTATTATCCCATTCAAACTGAGTTTTCAACAGTATACTAACTTTTACACCAGTAACACAACATATACTTGAACACACAGATATGTTTTTTAATTCTAGAAAGATATGTTACCTCCAGTGGGTCAGAAGGTACAGGAGCTTTACTCTGAACACGAGAGGCAATTTCGTGAGGCCTGTCTTGGGAATGGTTACTCTTGTTCTCATTAATTCCAACATCATCAAAGAGGCTTTCACCAAATAGCTGGGTAGTTGTTTCTCGAGCAAACCTCGTCACAAGGGAGAACTTTTCCAAAACCTGAATTGAAATATCCCGCGTAGGTACCGAACCGCTAATTGAAGATGAAGGTGATTTTGTGATAGAAATAGCTCTTGGAAGCTCCATTGATGATAGAATTTTCTGTAAACACATGCAACACTATATTTGAATATGATGTATGAATTTGCATTGAAAAAAAAAGCATAAAATAGAAGAAATCCAAGTCTATCATATTGGCTTGTCTATGTTTACAAACTGATAACTTAGCTAAAAAAATAAATTTCACCTGTAGAGGATCTTGATCATTATTTACAAGGAACACGTTTGCATCTTCAGCAGACCTGTCGTTATAGTTGTCCTATTAGAAGGCTAAAACAATATGATTGGCTTTAAATACAATATTAAAAGGCTAAACATGCCTATTGCTAAAGTAGAGGATAAAAAGAGATATCTGGAGAAAATATTCCCTAAAAAGTTTGAGCTATGACATCACGGCAATAGAGGAAACACTTCCATCAACAAACTAGTCCTAGTTAGTTTTTACATTCATGTTAAGCTCATCTTCTAACTGCCACTTTTGTTTACATGTGTGCACCCACCATGTAGAGGAAACACTTCCATCAACAAAATGAGTCAAGTTACACATGACACTGCTATTTTGACCAGTTTCATCTTAAGATTAATAATACAGTAATACACTACATAAATCATTGCTCAATGAGGATTAAGCACTGACAAAAGGGTACATGGGCACAAACATATTTGAAGCGAAGACACAAGTCATAAATTCGATAAATATATCTAATTGTATAGCTCTACGTTTGATTCACTGTAATGCATTGTTGTGATACAGCATGTCATGTTTCAAAGCAGTATGCTAATCGATTCTATGTCATACACCTCTTCATTTTTTGTTTAAGACAAATTGTTTATTAAATCAGTTAAAATCTGAAACTTAGATTCTGCCATACAAAATATTTTTAAAAAAGAAGGTATCATGCTTACGATACAGAACAATGCACATAAGGCTATAAAGAGCAACAGGATCTCAAACTGCAAGGCCTGAGCATATCAAATACATATCAGATGTCTAAATGTTAGCCGAAGCTTCAGCCATATTCCTTATTCTCAGGTCTTCAAGTGTGTGTGTCAATAGCTTAATATATCTAGAGTTTCCTGGTAGACAGTACTGATATATTATCTTTATGCTAGAATTTTGAGGATGGAACATAAATTTCTTAAGACACACACAATCTGAAAAAGATAATACATGCAACTCTACACAGAATCAATTAATCATACATGTTTCAGGAAAGAACCTGCATAAATACAAAAACCAACCTGACAATATAAACGTGGTTCTTAACGGTAGCAATAAACTCTCGTACTCCTCCATTGTAGAAGTAAAAGGGAGGAAACGCGAGGCCTGCACATAGTTTCAGTCATTGTAAGCAAGTAGACTACAGTGAAACTCGTGTTGATATTGACTATTTATACAGTGGTAATTAAGAGGGGTGCATAAATACACAAATGAAGAAGAAAAGCCACCACGCTTTAAATATGTATATCATCCAGCCACTGCTTAGAAACTAAGATATATGCATAACAAGGGTTATAAACTTATAATCATTGACATCATAGGCCATTCAACCCAAGGGAAATACATATTTAGGTAATGCTGATTTAGATAAGAGGATCCCAGACCTTTAGATTAAGAAATAAAGCACTATATATGAAATAAAGCACTATATATGACGCAATATCACAACCAAACAACTGGCTAAAACATCATCATGTCACTTCGAAGGTTTAATAATGAAATAAACTACTTCATCCATTACTAGCTAACCAGCTAAAGCTACAGCTATTTAAACTATGGTAAGCAGTCAAAAGATTGGTAATTAGTCGCACTTGACCACCTAATATGAATTCATATAGATAGTTGAATCTAAAATTTGCATCATTTGTCATGCATTGATTGTTAGCCGGGTCCACATAACCAGAACTCACATGAGGAAGCTACCCAAAGCACAGCCAAGGCTTCAACTACGCAGTGTGCATAGCACAACAACATGGGAGGCCATACGGCCATAAAGTTCAAATTAACCACCTTGTTAAAGGTACCCTTAAACCCCATTTTGAAAACTGGTCATGAATTTAATCCTTTCATTTTGTTAGTACAGGTGTACAGCATACTTTTACAGGTAAACAGAGAAGAACTTGTGCTAATAGCAATTGATGTTATTATGGTGTAAAATAAATGCATGGCCATACCAGATGATAGCACAACAATAACATACTGCCACCCAATAGCTGGACTGTGTCGACGAATTGATCGGATGTCGGTAAAAGGCACAGCTCTTATGGTATACAAATTCTTATCTGCACAAGGAAACAAATATATCCGCACTATAATGCACATCACACACTTATGCATCGATAAAGATACACTATAACTTAAATTATAAATAACTTTAAAGACCATTTCTGAACATCCTGAAGATGCTGATCTGGCCAGAAGTGGACCGACAAGAGATCAGTACTTGCAGAAATGCTAGCAAAAAGAGATGATGTCATGTTGAACCATGGTTTTTGGTTGTGAACCCAATCATAAATAACAATACAAAAGATCATTATGTTATAACTGACACTTCAATTGACGCATTAAATTTGGAAACCAAATGGCAATACCTCATTCAGAAAGAAAGTGAATAAAACAAAATCTAATGAGGCATGTCTATATAATGTCTGTGTCAGCTTATAATTATACAGACAGAGCAACATATGTCAAGTTACGTATAAAAAACGGAGACTAACCTCTCTCAGGGAGTCTAGCATTTGAGCTTTGCCCTTTATACGGTATCCACGACTGTTACGATAAAAAGAAAAACTTACTAGCATGACTAAGTACCCAACAAACATATGACACAAACAAATAAATACCATATAAAGTAAAGAGCCTTGCTTAATCAACTTCAAACGTCCGCTAATCCTTTCGGTAGCATACTGAGTTGGATGAATTGTCACATTATCCTTCAAGTACACTAATTCTGCCTTTTCTGGCTCGCTAGAAGGGGTTTGGTTGCCCGTATCACGCCCAGCCATGCTTGAGGAGCCCTGAGACATTATCAGTTTACAGTTACACACAATGCAAGCCGATCATATGAATAAGCATAAATTGTAACATATGGAGATAAATAGGGTTTAAGAAGAAAAAGAGCGCCTCTGGAAAAACCGAAATATTGAAGATCAATATGTTCTGAATTTTAAATTCTTTGATTAACTTTCAAGCTACTTATGTCATGTATTCTATATTGAGTCATAGTTATTGTAGTCGGCTATGTATTATTGCCCAATCACTTATGTTTCAATTTTTAATCATAACTGCGGATTGTTTTTCGGTTTTTCCTTTTGATCAAAATATTTTCGTACATGACTTGTAGTTTTTAATCATAAATGCGGATTGTTTTTCCGTTTTCGGTTTTTCCCTTTGATCAAAATATTTTCGTAAGTATTGAAGATCAATATTTTCGGTTTTTCCCTTTGGTCTAATTTTCTTAGCTTCATGAATTAACTCAGCTTTAAAACTTTCCTACTATGACTTATAAGGATTCGTTACTTTTTACTAACGCACGATACCTTAACTCCGTTAGTCTCTATCTATACATATACTGTATAATATATCTATCGACAAATTCCAAATTGACGCGAAACATATATTGATCGAAAAACTATTCTTCAAAACTACCAAAAATGGAGACAGTTATAAACCCTAATTAGACAGTTATAAACTACTTATAATCAGCAACAATATTAGACAAGCCCTAATTTAGACAAAACCTGATATATATATATATATATATATATATATATATATATATATATATATATATATATATATATATATATATATATATATAGGTAAAAAATGAATTGAATTGTAAGAAGTTATAATAAGAGATATGATTAAAAAGTTGTTGTGATGGTTACTTGTTGTGAGGCAGCAGCGTAATCAGCGTCGTCGGATAAATCATGATAGTCTTCCGTTTCATGCATCGTTTTATGACAAACACAAAATGAAATGTTGGATACAGATATTTTAACTTGCAAATAACGCCAATTATTTACCGCTTTTCTATGGCTTCTTCAACTTTTCAACTAATTGTTAAAAGGAAGGGCAATTACTTTGTCATTTTTTCTACTTATTTGTATTATGTATTAGCTAAAAGACCCGTGAAATTTACGGGTATTTTAAAATAACCTCAAAGTAGGTAGTAAATAACACTGCGTATTACAAAGTTATTAGTTAGATTCAAGCACATATGGATAAACAAATGTAAACGGTTGCAGTAGGTAAGCATCAAACATGCATTATATGAAACACAATAGTCAAAACTTCAAAAAGAAAAAAATAAACATCTTCAATCCTTTATTATACGAATGTGATATACATGTACATGTAGATGCGATCATAAATTGTGTAGCACTTCTTTATAGACCACGTTGGTGGTGGTATTAGTGAGATTTCCTTCTTCGTCAAGAATAACCATCTTCAATCCTTTTTTGCTCCTAACTCGGGATACGGCTACATGGCCATGTGTAAAAACAGGTCGTGACAAATACAAACCAACTTGCCCGAGTGATTGTCCCTGACTTTTGTTGATAGTCATTGCGAAAGAGACAGACACGTGGAACTGCTTCCTTACAATCTTTAACGGCAGACGTTTATCTGAAGGTGATATTTTCATCCGTGCGATAAGAACTCCTTTACCAAAATGGCTTCCGTTGATTATAGTGGTGTCAATGCAACTTTTCATCAACCGATCCACACGAAGTCGAGTTCCGTTGCACAAACCATTGGATTGATCAATGTTTCGTAACAACATGATCGGAGCACCCACTTTTAATTTAAGTTCATGGTTAGGTACACCAGAGAATTTTAAACCATTAACGAACTCTGTAGAGAACACATCTTCATTTATGCTTGTACCCTTTTCTGACTTGCAAACACTGTCGCAACTGTAGTACGTGACTTGTTCGCCTGGAATAGCTGACAACATTTCATCATTTATAGTGTCGACAACCTCGTTCGTATGGGCAAGTATGGCTTTTTCCATGAAATATTTTTGTCGTCAAGGTTATTCAGCATATTCGGGTAAGTAAAGTCAATGATTGAGCCTACTGGGTTACTTGAATCCTTAATGAGCATCTCATCGGGTATTTCAATGTTAACATCCCCATCGTTTTCCTTTCCGAGCTTACCATCTCCAAGCTTCAGAATCCATTCAGCAAAATCTTTAATCTCATTGACATCTTCTGGACGACAACCCACGGTCAGACGCATATTTGCGATTAACCGCAACACTTTACAGTGGTCCCACAAGTAAGACTATTTTAAAGAGGCACCAACAATATCTTGTCGGGATCCTTTTGGAATGACGGGTAGGACCTGCCTGAAATCGCCACCAAAAACCATAGTCATGTTTCCGAATGGAGTGTCCATTGTGTCATGTTTTGACTTTCGCAAAATGTCCCTTAATGATCTGTCTAATGCCTCAAAGCAGTGCTTGTGAGTCATTGGGGCTTCATCCCATATAATTAGTTTGCATTTGCGCACCAATGCAACAAGATCACTTTGAGGATTAATGGAACATGTAGAGTATTCATCAACGTTGATGGGAATTTTGAATCGTGAATGTGCAGTTCTCCCACCAGTCATTAATAAAGATGTTATGCCACTGGATGCCACGTTCAAAACAACATCACCTTTCCGCCGTATCCCAGCCGCAAGTGTCTTCCATAAGAAAGTATTTCCTGTGCCACCATATCCGTACACAAAAAAACACCTCCATTACCTGTCTCGACGGAGTCCATGATGGTGTCATGAACACCCTTTTGTTCCAAAGTTAAACGACTATGTAGCTGCACATACTCTCTTTGCAACTCGGCTGGATCATAATCTAACTCATCATATAGCAATCGGTTACCAAAATCTTATATGAACTCGTCACTTGGATATGGCATGTCCTCAAATTTCCTCAATGAGCTGCCTCGAGTTCGCATTAGCTCCTCTATAAAGAACAATGCAACATTTTTCTTTTCCTCATCAGTAAGGACCAAATCTGAAAAAAAAACATAAATGTGTTAAAATAACCAAATGAACAAAATAAAAATTTGTCACCTTAGGCGCACTTTTTTAAAAAGTTTAGTAACATATTTGTATATTCACTCATAAAATAAATAATCAAAAGAATACTTTTATGTCATGAAATTAAAGATCAAAATAGTATGATGAAATAATGGAATAGAGAACATGAAAAATGAAAATGAAAGATAGGTAAAAGGATATTTTCAACCATGTTATAAATCTAACTTGCACCTGGGTCATACGAATCAAAATATCCATTCATTAAAGTCATTTAAGATGTTTTTTTATTGTCAACACAATTACACAAATATATTGTTGAAGCTAAGTTACATAAATAGAGGTACTTAATTTTCAAGAAAATAAATTATAAATTTTGTAGGATATATATATAGCAAGCATATTGACAGTAAACCTTTTAGTATATAAAGAAAAAATTAGATCAGGAAAGTTAAAATAATTTTCTTGTTTTATAGTACCAAAATTTGACTTATGTTTTTTGTATTCGTTTAAGTCTCCATGATTCTACATGTTACTGAATTGTCTATATATATGTGTGTGCATATTATCTTTTTTGGCTGTTAAGTTGCTCAAATATTGCTATTAGTCAAATCATATTGTCAAGTTGCATCTAAAAGATATTAAAATTACAATTAATAGTGTCTTGCTTCAAAATGATCTCTAAGCATGTTGAATGTGCTGGTTCCATTTTTTTTATATATTATTGCATGTTCGCAAAGTTTCTGAATCCTAAAGTTATGCAATGGGTAAGCATTAAATTACATAAACCTGGAATTTTGAGGACGAGTCTCCGTTTGTGTTCAACGTCTTGTGAAAGGAGATGCCATGTTTCTAACCAAACATTCAACGGTGTGCTAAGTTCTTTTGAGGCAAGAAGTGTTACAAAAAGCTCGCGGAGATGATCGGGTGGTGCCCAGTGACTTGCTTCCTTTATAGCCTCAATGTACTCTTTATCATCTTCCAAAAGGCCCACAGCATAGCAAGCATCTTTGTATGTAGGATAGACCACGCCATCTATAGTCTTAAGTTCGTCGTGTGTCCTTATGCCTTTTAGATGGTTTAGTAGCATCCTACAATAGAAAGCATCGCCTGCTGAAATAGGGACATTATGAATCCTTCCAATACACTCCCTCTGCTTTCTAGATGTCCATATCCTTTTTTGAGAGTTCCAAACATAATTTGTAGGAAATTCAGCGTATGTTAGCTCCCTTGCGTTCTCGTCAGTCTTATTCGTTTCCATCCATGCGAGGAACATAGATGTGGCGACGGTTGGGCGTTCAAGAACTTGTTTAAGATCTGCTTCCTCATCATAAACAACCACATGCTCACCAGGTAGATGAAATGACAACCTCTTGACGGAAGGGGTCCTGTGATGAATATCAAACCTGAATATGCGCCAGGCTGATTCACAAGCAGATAAGTATCTACAATCTAGAAAGGCTTTAATTTCATCTTTTGGTGCAGACGTTTGACCATCTCCTGAATTAGTGTTATTGCTATCATCAAACAACTCAACTCTTACTTTATCGGGCCCTTTGTTTATATACTTAAAAAGATATTTGATTGAGCCAGTTTGGTTGCACCATTCGACATTGATGTGCGACTGATAACGCTTCAAGAGAGTCTTGTTATAAGGTATAACGTAGCCATTGTGAAGTTGATGGCCACTCTTCTCTACAAAGTTTCCATTGTCTCTTCTCCTATCAACGGGATACCCACCCTGGTCGACTGAGCTATGTTCACAAAATCTCTTTGGAAACCTTTTTGAACATTTCATATGAATCATGCACGCTTGGTCAGGCTCATCTGCCCCACACGGGCCATGCATCATAAAATCACCAACCAACTTATGTGATTCAGGATCTTCGTTTTTATCTGGGATCTCGGTTGCCACGTATCGATCGATGTGTTCAACATTAGGAATCTTATCGTCCTTATGCAAAAAGATGCATATATGGCTATGTGGCAAGCCACGTTTTTGGAATTCAACCGTATATACGACTGCAAGAGTAAATGAAATTAAGGTTTATAATAGGCTATATAACAACACAGAAAAAGATGACAAAAATAGTTGGTTGATATAATGACTTATATAAATACAAACCTGCTTGGACACGACTGAATAAATGCAACTCTTTGATATCTTTTACCAATTGATCAAGTTTGATCTTGAATACTCTCGTGAGAACATCAGGCCTATCATTTGAGGTTAGATTATGATCACCCATATAACGTGATATCTCGGGCCAGTTCGGGTTGCATGTGATAGTTATGAATAAATCTGGACAACCATACCACCTGCACAATGTCATAGTGTCCATATAATTCTGCATCATATACCTTGGTCCTCATGTAAACGTTTATGGCAGAACAATAGGCTTTCCAACTTGCGTTGGGTCAGAATGGCCCTCTTGGACACTATTTCGGATTGTCGAGTAGGTATCACACCGCAGTTTGCTTTGCTTTGAGCGATTAAAGTACAACCTTTCAGTCTCCACCATGGTGTATCCATCCACAAGAAACTGCTGAAACAGTCTCCTACCGAGAGCGAATAAATTTATTTCATTGGGTCGGTCTAGAATAACATACGCAAAATACTCTCGCATAGTAACCGTTTTATTGGGACCGCTTGCGTTTTCATCCTCATACTTATGTGGTATACGTAACCGATAACCATCTTGGCCACATGGCATTAATAACGGGTACTGGAGAGGAAGATACGACGGATGAAATATGTTGATACGCTGCAAATCGCCTGTACGCATCTCTAAAACTATGTCTCTTTGCTCGACGTAGGTGTCAAAGTCACCAACAATTAGACCAGCAACTTCAGATGTCGTTGGTAGGTTATAAGTACGACCACTCTTGGCTCGATTTGCGATAAGCCTTATTTTCATTGGTTGTTCCGTGTTCTCGTTGTACGTGTCTCGTGCCATCCTAAAAGTTTCCACCAATATATTACATCCATCCAATATATCTTTAACATACGATATTATTTCCCTATCGATTGGATGTCTTTCATTAGATGGTCCAGCGGTTCCAGACCTAGCGACATAAAATCCAGGAAAAAATGGAGCAATGTTAGTGTTAAAAATAACTTAACAATGATTTACGGGTATTTTAAAAAGAGTCTAATTACACGTAAATAATGATTTGTATATTTAGCATTTAAGCGTTAAAGCGTAACACATAGGTATATTCAGTTAGAGATAGAATGTTCATACAAATGAAACATACGCGTAATTAGACAATTAGTCAACTAACAAAAAGAATACTTATTAGCATATAAAACAGTTTATGATATTGATGAACTTGTTTTTGTTGATGGAATCCAAAGACATGTTTACACACTTATTAAGGAATTGAATGTATCTTTAATAACCAATTAAATACATGAATTTCTTTCCAACCATTTCACATATGTATCTAACAACAAAATTAGATATTCGAGGAGTAGATCAATAAACAGAGTTATGATATGTACCTGATTGCAGCAGCTCTGTTATCCACTTCATTATCCGTGTCATATATGTACAACTGTGCAAACTTTGGAGGTTTAGATTCTTTCGGTAGCAGACTACTAATGGAATGATAGTTCTGTCCGTGTAGACGGAACACAAACGGACCACGACCATGACGGTTTATCGCATGGTCTATTTTGCCACCCATAGAAGTAAAGGAGAACATGCTATTATAAGATCTAATGTTGTTTCTGAAATTTTCGCTCTTGGCATCATTGTTTAGGTATAGATCTACCAATGGTTTCGGTGTGTTAGGTGCTTTGGCAAGTAAAACCTTTCCCTTATTGCAACATAACGAAAACCCTTTTTTTGAACCGTTTGGGTTTCCTTTTAAAGATTCTGCCCGCCACAACAAAGCATTACATTCTCGACAAATTTCAGTTGGGTCTCCATGATCAAAGTAATCTGTTTCAATAAATGTTACATAATACGTTTGTTACAAAAAACGGAAAAGGTTATATAATACTATTTTGAGATGAGACCATTCTAAAGTAAATGATTTTTTTGATTCGAAGGTGTTAAAAGATTTCGGATCGAACCTGTAGAAATACCACTGTATTTGTCAAATACTCTTGGGATGGTGAGGACTTCATCTTCGTCAAAATTTATGATTGGAATCGCTTGTACATGTGTTCTACGTGATCTCCTCGATGTTGTTGTTCCAGGTTGGGTAACTGTTTGACGACGATTACGTTGTGTACGTGATGAAGAAGCTCCTGTACTTGGCGTCGTTGTTACCCAATATTTTGGAATGAAAGTATCAACCACAAATTAGATGGTTATAAGTTTTTTTTTTCAAAAAAATGTGTAAAAAAATTCAACTTACAGGAACCGTTTCTGATATTTGACACTTGAGTAATGAGTGGAGGTATTCGGCGATGTGATACATTTGGAGGAACATTTGCAGTAGAGGTAGCAAGCGGAATAGTTGTTGGAGGTGTCGCAGTTGCGTTCCATTGTGTGTCATTACCATTAGATTGGTTTGACGCTGTGCAAATAGATAAGTAACCTAAGTTTTAGAGTATACATTACGAAAGGGATATTGGATTTGGTAGTAGATAGTACATACGATTTGTAAATAACTATGTAGATATAATCAAATCCTAGATGTTATTGTGAGTGTAACTTACATGTTGATGTGTGGAAAAGTGGTGTTCTATTACGTAGAAGATCATTAGCTGGTGTAAATGTATGTCGTGACCCTGTAGTTAAAATTTGCACATGACATGTAATGTCAAATGAAGCAAGAAAGGTTAAAGTGTAATATTTGTAAGGTAAGTTAGTATTAGCTGAATTTAAATTAGTAAATAGTAGTATAAGGAACCAAGTTATAAAAACCAACCATTTAGCGTGGGCGTTAGAAACATGGGACTGTTTGTAGCTATTGTCATGGCAATCCGTTGTTGTAATGTCCCTATACACAATGCATAAATTAAAGTCAGTAAATGTGGAGTGATAAAAAGTTATACTTCAATCAATGTAAAATTAATGTGAAATGATGTTTATTTAGCATGAGAGTAAATTACCTTGGAAAGGTGTAAAGGATGGCGCCAAGGCAGCCAACGGACTTCCAGCGTTGACATTAGCAGGTACTCGATTAACTACAAAAGTTTAACAATGAAAACTAAGAAAGACATATCACAATGTGTCTCGGGCATGTTAAGTAAGTTTTTAAATAACTTTGAACTAAATAAATGAATGTATAGTTACCGTTCGAAATGCAAGAAAGGGGTGTTCTTCTCAGAGATGTTTGGTAAGAAGTTGTCAGTGAGGGTAAAGATCCTTGCATTAGAAAAAAAGATTAGACTATAAGATGGTAGTGGTTATTAGGAAAAGGTGAAAAATAAACCATTGTAATTCATGGATACTATATTTTCTTGTGTAACTGATGACCAATTTTTTAGTAAGTGACATAAGATGATATAGAAACAGTTAAAACATAAGTTCTATATTGAAAGTGCACCTAGTAGAATGTTTCGAGAAGATATTCCTGGTGTCGTTGGTCGCGCATGAGGGAAACCATCATTGACATCAATAGGTGCAGTTAATGGATCATCTAAATTTAATTTGCGGTTAGAGTGTTACGTACATGTAAAAAAGATGAAAAGTAAGGCAAGTATAATGATAAAAGATAAGCAAAATAGATAGTGTTGAAGAACTTACAATTTAAAATTTCAGCTAACGATACCCTTTTCTTGTCAGCGGGTGTTTTTGTTGATGTTTCTTGTAGAACGTTTTCTTTTCCATGAGATGATTTTGTTGGACGTTTGGTTTGTGTTGCCTTGCGTTTTCCCAGTATTTCCATTCTTCTTTTCCTTGACTCATTCGCATTATGTTCATCCGTTAGTTTCTGTGTAAGGTGTTAGGTATGATAGATATAATATCAGATGATTGATGGTTGATGGTTGATTGAGAGAAAATATGAGAGTAACTCTAGAAAAGTACGTAATCAGCGCCAAGATGGAGAGTCGAAAAAGAACAATACTTAGTTTTGAATGTGAAGTTGGGCTTCACTGGAATCCTTCTTATAAGTGTTAGGACATTTAAAGCCCCTTATTTGGTTTGATATGAGATTATTAAAATAGTATCAAAATTTGTATGGTTATCAATAATTCAGTGTACATAATTGATTTGGTATAAAAATAGATAGTCATATTTGGTAAATTGATATAGTTCTTAGTTAGTGTTGAATATAAGATTTGGTTGAATAGAGATCCATGCAAAGTTATGCTTCAAGCGAAATTGTAATGACAGGTGAACTAAAGATTGTGGTAACATTGGTTGACAAACTTCAATTCGTATGTAAAAAAGATCATTGCATACAATATAGAAATGGACTTATTAATTTATTATTATTTATTTTGCTGGAAAAGTGAAAACACGATAATGGTTGCTCGATCATCTAATTCTAGTGTCCATCGAAGAAGCCACGGTCAACAATATGATTTTATCACTTTTTTCCGGATGCCTTGTTAATCTTTGGCACCATCTTCTGCCAATTTCCATTAAAATATCGATAGGCGACATCTGTACAAAATAAACAAAGACAATTTTTTAAGTAGCATACACCGGTTATATTTTATGTAATGTGTATGATCAGATAAATATACAATATTTCACATAAGTTACCTTCGGTTTGTTTAGAGGGTTGAACATGTTCATCTTTTGTTTTAACCTTTAGGTGCTCGTCAGCGGGAGCGATTGGTGGTGAAGCCTGATCAATACGCTTTGGTTGTGGATTACTCGATGCCATTGTAGCAGATTAGTTTGTGGCTAAACAACTTTTGAGTGATTGCAATGTATGTTGTGAGAACTTTATATAGACCCATAATTGACAATAGATTTAACAGAATTAGTCAATTTTCCATAATCTATTTGTGAAAAATATTGAATACAATTAAAATATTTACATATTTTACTAACATTCCATAAAGGTTGATAGATATCCTAACTTGGTTGGGTAATGTATTTAGGAAATGATTTCTTGAATGTGGAGTTAAAATAGAAATGATGGCATGCAATTGTTATTATACCACTATAAATGGCCTTTTCATTGCATCTTCTTGGCTATTAAGTTTTATTTTTTCATGAATTTAGAAGAAGGTAAGTTTTGGTATTTAAATCTGCATGTGGTTTGCTTTTGTTCTTATGTTTTATAGTTAATAATGACAATGATTGTTGTTAAAAAAATAATGTGAGTTGTTGATGTTTATACTTGTTTGGTTATTCAGAAAAATGAAAACGCAGTTTGTGTTCGATGTGATGGCAAACACTTACGGAATAAGACAGGTATTAGGTTAACATGAATATCTGCATTGATAAGTATGTAGTATGATATTAGGAATTGTTAACTTATAATTTTGGTTGTAACAACTTTTGTACACAGGTTCTGCCCCTTCACCTCAAAGATGTTTCAATGGCCAAAAGTGGGTGTATCTGATCAACAACAACAGGATTTGGCATAAGGTTAGGATGGGTCTGGTGTCCGGAAATCAATTGGAGTTGTACGATACAGAGTGGGAACGTTTTTTGGAGGATAGTGACTATCAAAATCTGGCAACACTGCATTTTATTCATGAAAGTGCTGATACTTTCTATGTGACTGGATATGAAATATCGAGATGGGAGAGTGGTGGCTATGATGAGTTACAGACCAGAGGAAGGATGACCAGATGTTTTTCTCGACTTGGGCAGAACATAACACAAACTCTGGTAAGGCCATCTTTTATAATATATACTTGTAATGATGAAACATCATTGTATGTCTAGATGATTGGTTGATGTTGTTACTTAATGAGTAAATGTATATGCAGTTGCTTGCCGGAGATTTCATTCCGGACATTAAGTCAGACGCGTTTACTGTGACAGTAAATGGTAACATTTTTACAGTGACGCGTCGTCGAGAGTTGATTCCTGGTTCACATGTGAACTATGGGAATGTTTTTTTTCGGGAAATGGATGGGACGACCTCGTGTACATGTTGCGTTTAACACCTGGGATGTGATAAGGTTTTAAAAGGTACCATTTTGAGGGGTCGTTTAAGCCCTTATTTGATCACTTTTGTATCCGTTATTGCTTAATATCGTTCCTTTTCACTTTTTAGGTCTCTTGAAGGCAAAATGCTGGAATGACACTTATTTGGACGAAAAGGCGCGAATATATGAAGAAAATGGCCAAAGTCAGAATCGAGACACTCAAAGCTGCTGAAAACAGAAGGCGACGGCGTCAGGTGTTAATTGCGACGCCGTCAGAGGATTTTTTGTGACGATACAGTAGCCAAAAACCCTATTTTCAAGTGACGACGTCGGGCATTAAAAGAGTAGGCCGTTGCTACTCAGACGGCCTAGATGCAACCCAGACGACGTCAGAAGCTGAAGTGGACGGCGTCACAGACATAAGGTGACGCCGTCGCAAGGTTAACGTGGCCAAGACGAAACCCTAATGACGGCGACACGACGGCGTCACGAAACATAAGGTGACGCCGTCGCATATGTAATCTTATATATAGAATCCGAATTTTTCAGTTTTAGAGAGAGTCTTTTTGGAGTGAAAACCTAAAACCGAACCTAAGGTGTCTTGTACAGTATTTTAGGGTTTTAAACCCTATCTTACATCAAGATAAGTATTTACTTCATTAATTCAATTATGTCTTTGATTATTTGTGTGTATGCTTGCATGTTCTCCATGTCCGGCTAATTTATTTGTGTGTTTGCTTAGGAAGTATGAAACTTAATTATTGAATATTGATTGGTTGTTTCTTATCTTAGTTGATCAATGATCTAGTAATGCGATAGGTCATTCGTTGTGTACTTAATGCTTGATTCATCTTTGTGAACCTTAGAATATGATTACCTGAGTAGTTGTAGGCTAAATTATCCAAAGAGTGCCTTAGAGTAAGAGTTTATCATCCCTAGTGGGTTTTGTAGACGAGACCCTTTGGTAAGTTCAAAGAGTTAGGGAGAAACGCATACCCTACAACTTTAGACACACAACGCAACTAAGAATAAGGGCGTGACAACTCAACCATCAATAGGAGATAATTAATGAGTAGTACAACCTAAGTAAACACATCTTTAAACTATCATACGAGCACACATTAATTAGACATAGACTCCCACAACCTTAGTTTAGATAATTAGATAATAGTAGAGTAATCGGTAGAAATACCAACCCCCCAAATCCAATACCCGAGATTCGTACCTTTCCATTTCATAAAATATAAAAATACAAAAAATAATCTTCTTCAACCTTAACCTTAGCGTAGTAACTTCTTACTAGCATTCCTATTCCCCTAGAGAACGATATCAATACCCGTGGCTTACCCTAATTACTACACTACAACGATTAGGTTCACTGCCTAGGGTGTTATAAAACTTGCTCGAAGAAAAGGAAGTTTCATTGACCCCGAACGACGCGTGTAGCGTTATCAGGATGCCAATGGTGTTCACCAATGTTAGGGGAAATACAATTGCAATGAGGTGTTTGTACCGATGGTTAGGAGCTAACTCATGAAACTCTTGGTCGCACTAACCTGGCCTTTCTGCAGCCCATTAGGGCAGGAGAGAATGGTTTGTACTTGTGCATAAATAGTTATGTTTAGAGTACATAAAATTTATTCTATTAATCTAAGTTTGTAAACTTTGTATATATAGATCCACGGATGCTTCAGATATGTAGATGGGCAGGGCATGGTCGACACTTTGATGAGTCCAAAACATTCTATCGTGCATTGTTAGCAAACGTGACAGATAAGGGCGTGTTGGTAAGTTTATACATTATGTGTGGACAATTACTTTGTATTTTATTTAGGTAACACACGTGCTTATAAAATAAATGAAATCCCCGTAGACAATACCGGCTAAATTTGTGACGAAGCATGAGCTCTACACTTATGATCACGCAATTTTGCACCACAGAGGTGCGGAGTATAAGGTTAGGCTTTACCTTGTGAGACACCGAAAGAAACCACATATGAAGAATCATGTGATCATGAAGGGCAAATGGAAGATTATCTCAAGGGAGTGTGGGTTTGAGAGAAATAAAATGGTTAGGTTCAAGTATGTAGCTGATGTTTAGGATGAGGAGCAACTTAAACAGGGAGACTCTCCGGTCATGATGCCCATGTTTGATATTTGCTAAAAATGGACGAAGATGGAAGTGTTGGTGATATTGGTGTCTCGGCTTCAATTGTGGTATTGTTATGGATGTGTTTTCGTTTTTTCCAAAGATATTGATAATGAATGTTTGTCGTCACTTAGTATTCTGGGCACAAGTACTTCGTATGTCGGTCTTGTTATGGATATATTTCCTATTCTAAAACTGGATGGCTATCTATTTTGTTAATGGTATAACATATATATTGTTAATTTGGATGGTTATGAATTGTTTGTATGTGTAAACACATTTGAGCTATGTATTATGTTAATGGTTTGTCCAACATGCTAGGAAAGGCAATCAAATCTGTATTTGGCTATTGAAGGTTTACTGTCACAAATTGTTTTTTTAAGTCTTTAATTCTCAACAGCTTAAAACAACCTATTTCTGCCCCATAAGGGGGTGTTTGGAATTGCACTTTCTTGGGTCAAAAAAACCAATTTTGACCTATGCTTGGTCTCAAAATAGTTAACTTAGTCTTAATTTATTTGGAGTATTAGCTTATTGGTCATTTCAAATGATTTTTAGTGGCAAATTAATTTTTTGAGTAGTTTTCCAAAAATCCAACCTGTGTTCTGTCCCAAATTTGTCCACAAGCTACTTTACATAAGCCTTTTTTAAGATGTAAACTGCCCCTCATTAGTTGCAAATTTAGTTTTTAGATTCCTTTTAGTATCAAGTGGAGTGTGCTGCCTTTTTTAGGATTTTGGAAGTTTGATGAGCTTAATTTTAAGCTTGCAAAACTGCACTTTATGTCCCTTTTCAAAACTGCACTTTACTGTCAATAGCTAAAAGAGGCAAGGTTGAAAAGGTTATTTTTTTTAAATACAAAAAGACTTATAACATGCTAGGAAAGGCAATCAAATCTGTATTTGGCAATTGAAGGTTTACTGTCATAAATTGTTTTTTCAAGTCTTTAATTATCAACAGGTTGAAACATCCTATTTCCATAAGGGGTTATTTGAAATTGCACTTTCTTGGGTCAAAATAACCAATTTTGACCCATGCTTGGTCTCAAAATAGTTAACTTAGTCTTAATTTAGTTGGAGTATTAGCTTATTGGTCATTTCGAATTATTTTTAGTTGCAAATTAATTTTTTGAGTAGTTTTCCAAAAATCCAACCTGTGTTCTGTCCCAAATCTGTCCACAAGCTACTTTACATAAGCTTTTTAATATGTAAACTGCCCCTCATTAGTTGCAAATTAAGTTTTTAGATTCCTTTTAGTATCAAGTGGAGTGTTTGCAATCTCTCAGCACTGATATGTCCCCATCACAGCCTTTTGACAAGCTTCTTAAAAGCTTGTTATAAGCCCAATACTGCTAGAAATTTGTTTTTTTAATCCTTGTTATATGAATTTTAAATGTCTTAACTTATTTAGTACTTTAGTGTTTGTTTAATGGTTAATTGTAGGCTCAAAATCATAGAATGTATTTGGCTATTGAGAATAGAAGTGATAAACACAAAATGTTGATCCTCTATTAAACAAACACTGATGCAAATGCATCATATGTCACAAAGTAGTAACAATACCCAACAGAAGAATAAAATAGTTATGTTGAAGTGGCATACCCAATTCAACTTATGAAAACAAACAAAACGAAACGTAAAGTAGGACATTAAAAATGTTCTGAGGATCATGATTATTGAAGAATCAAAATATGATCTTTAGAGTGGCTTCAATTCTTATCGCTTATCCCGTCAATTAGCTGCCTCTTCATGTTTGAGCCATCATCTGCCAGCACATTATCTCCTACACGTTTTTTGGCCGAACTCTTGTCATTAAGACTACTTGTAGTACTTTTCAAAACTTCATTGGGGGTCCCATTATCATCCATAGCAGATGTAAGATCCTAATAAAAGAAAAATCATATGGAATTATCTAAAAGTGTACAAGTAAAGGTTATAAGTAAAGGTTATAAATCATTCTCGTAATTACCAGCGGTGACACATTTTTGTCTTTGACAGCGGCCTCACTTGTTTCACCCTATTGCAATTAAAGCATACATAAGAACATGGTAAGGCCAAACAATATTGTGTGCAATAGATGGTTGGTGTACCTTTGATGGTGTTATCATCGGAATGAGTGCATTGATGATTTTTTTTTCACCAGTCATTTTCTGGACAGTCCATGATTTTAACAACTTCTTTGATTGCCACTCATCCATATTAAATTTGAAAGCATACTTTTTACCAAGTATACGATTAAAGTCAGCTGGGAATTCATCCAGCTTACCATTCTGCATAAATAAGAGTATTGTATGAGGTTCATGTCAAAAAATGTACTAATTCGTAGAAGGCCTGAAATGTTTACCTTTTCTTGTGTGGCCAATAGTTGATATGCAGAAGTTTCATATAATAAACTTTTGACATCTTTTTCAAACATGACCAAGCTTGCAGTGCCCGTCTCATCCTGGATACGACACTGCATACGAAATCTAATGATAGAGTGGATGAACATGTATAAGTAATATAACAAATCATACCAATCAGCAGGATGAAAGTATAACTAAACTGTTGAAATACCTTGTGACAACACTCGAACATGGAACGTTACAGGTTTGGCAAAAAAAGCCGTTAGTGGATTTTTTGGGAGCTGAGGTATCTTCATGTTCTCCATGCTTGAGTTCATTTGCATTCTCCACCTTTTTGTTGCATTTTCTACATCCTAAATACCACCAACCCTATTCCTTCTGTATTAGGATGACAGTTGCCACAATTATGGACACTTCACCCTACCAGAGAAGAACATGTAAGAAAATTACCGTGAACATGGGTATATGCCACAATTATGTATACATAATAATGGTTGTTAATAGAATTACATACATTCTGAAGGTAAAGAAGTTCATCGATGTTTCTGTATGGAAACATGCCAACAAACTCCTCATGTGCCGAGAACTTGGAGGCTATAGATATCTTGGAGGCAATATCAAGCGATTGGTCATTATTGGGCCTTACTAGCAAACTACAAAAACCAAATAGAAACAAAGAGAATATTGTCAATTTGTGTAAACATTGTATAGCAGTAACCAATCAAGAAGGACTTAGGTATACCTTTTTCTAAAAGCCTCAATATCTTCCAATTGGTTGTTCATAATGCTTTCCTTTCCATTGTGCATAAATAATTTGGTACCCCAAAAAGCATTTTGCACTTGCATTACACCTATAACAAATACAGTAGTTAAGTGTCATAAAAGTATACGTAATTTAGATCAATTTTGGATTTAATTAAAATTACCATCCCAAAACTTCATACGACCAAGTTGAATACAACAATAAGCAGGCCAACATCAGTACATGATTTTAGAAACTCCGTAAATTGTTCGGCAAAATCACCCCATAACATACAATTAAGTTCCGTGCCCCTAAAAAAGAGAGATGACTGTATTAATGAAATGTGATTCTACATATATTAGTTATGTTAACACAGAGCATCCTATATTGGAATACATATTCATGGACGTACTCAAGGTCGATAAGCTTCAACGGCTTCTTTTTTCCTGAACCGTTTGCACCGTAGTTGTCTAACTCCGGAGACTCAATTACTTGCCCAATGACATCTAGTAAAAAATATCTAATGTTAAACATGCAATGTATTACAGTACCGAATTCATATAATGTTAAACATATACACCCAAAATGCAATTCATCTAAGCACAGAATATCTCAAGTTTAAAATTTTACCAAATTGGCCCACCGCTTTAGTTTTACACTGCACAATTTCTTTGAAAGGCTTGAACACAAAGCCGTGAACAGATCCCTTGAAATCAACACACTGATTTACCTGGGTCTTGCTAACAAAGTTAAGCTTCAAAGGGTTGCCTACAATTCGATAGTTTGGTTGGATTTGGCCCAAACTGTACATTCGTAAGACAACCACATCACCCTCGTTCAACTGTTTCATGAACGTAGGGACCAGAGACATCCTAACCGTTGCTTTTAAAAAAAAATAGATTTCAGAAACTATTAATAGAATGATTTAAAGTGTTGCGTACAAAGTAACATTGAATTACATCAAGATACCTGCTCGTCCATAATAATGAGTTCCAGGTTGATTACTTTTGGGATTACTGTGAACGGGTTGCATCCAAGCCCTAGTGATACGAACACGTAACACAATATTGTCTCGTACAGCGGAGAGGTCGGAGATGAAACCATTATCAAACCTAATAGCCATTTGATCACTGAAAAGAAATAAGCAGAAGTAATGTAGTTTTGATATGCTGATACCACAAACACCTAAGTTTTTATAGGCTTGTTGCAAAAGCAAAACGTATTGTTAGAATTGATTGTAATTGTCAATAAAGAAAATATTTTCCATAAATTAAGAATAATATAATATCTATATATAAATCATTGACAGTTACAATTGGGCAAAATCAATTATAACAATTCCCAAAAGTAAGAATGCCCAAATCAATTATAATGCTGTAATTATTTTCATGGTGAAAACCAATTAACCTTAGATAATTCCTGATGCGCTCCAGAACAATCAAGGTTTCTCACACAAGCCTGCCACTTGTGAATGGCAGACCGTAAGGACCTTAAAACGGCTCAGGAACGAACTCAATGAAGATCTGGGGAGTATAGGGTTTCCCCGGGTCGTTATGTCCCAACGAGCTGTGCAATGGATCACCCTACGAATAGTGATCGCGAGATTTGAACGGAAAAGGAGATTTGGAATTATTATAACTACGGAAAAAGGATATAAACTACAAGGGCTAAAATGAAAATTAAAGGAAATTAAAAAGATAAAATCTATTAAATAAACGCTATCACTATATTTAAAATGATGAACGTTTAAAACTTAAAACTAAAAACTTACGTTTAAATTAAAATTACGTAAACGTACAAAATAAAAAGTGAAACTTATACAATATAAATCCTAAAAATATGAAAAATACATTTTTACAATCCTAATAATAAAAGAAACTTTTTAGAAAAAGAAAATTATTTTTATAACTATTTAATTAATTATTATTAATTAAAAACTATTTTTAACTATTTAATAATTATCTAAAATACAAGAAATTAGAAAATAAAGCTAGAAAAATAAAATTAAGACTTAGAAAAGTCTAAAATAACAAACTAGAATTTTCAAAACTATTTTTGTATTTTTCTGATTATTTTTCTATTTTTTTTGAATTAAAAACTATTAAAAACTAATTAAATTACTAAAAATTACAAAATAAACTATGAAAAATCTGGAAAATTACTTTTTTTACTTTTTATATTTATCTAAACTTAAGAAAATTGAAAAATTATTTTTTTGAACCTTTTCTTAATTTTTTGTATTAAAAGCTATTTAAAAATGCTTAAAAACTACTTTAAATTAAGAAAAATAGCAAATCAACTTAGAAAAATCTGAAAATTTCAGGAAAAGTCTAAAATAATATTAGGAATATAAGAAAAATGGAAAAACAGGTGCTTGTGTGTGGAAAAATGGAACTGATGTGGAAATGCTTATTGAAATAAGCACTTGATTAAGCAAATGGAATCCAAAAGCTACCAAACTGATAATGGAGCTCTAATAAGCTAAAACAACTAAAATGGATCAAGTAACAACAAGCTTGAACCTCTGATATGCAGTTTGACAAGAAAATGAGTTAACTGATTTGGAACAGCATACAGTGAACAGGTACCAACTTTGAGCTTATGCACTAGCTTATCCAGAGATCTTTAGCCAAAAACAGATAATGAGTCTTAAAGACCACCTAGTGGACTATACCTAAGCCAAAAATCAGACCCTACAAAGCCTTATTGAAGCCTGTGCAGAAGCTGCAAGTTCTGCATAATTCTGTCTTTGACACATGTTTGACTTTTTAATCATTTTGAAGGTTTGACTTAAGTGGAATTCCAATGCAAATTTAGGACTGATCTTGATGAAATATGATGTAATGCTACTATATCAAGCAAACTTAACAAGTTTTAAACCTATTTGAGTTGTTTTGGGTTAACTGATTCCAACAGTAAGCAATCAAGAGCAGTTACTAGATCATTTTGACTTTTAGAGAAAAACTTGTGCAAATTCTTGTTGAAACAATATTATTGATGATATTAAAGATAAATGCAACAAAAATCTTTTACCAAGAAACCTCTGAAAACAGTTTTAGTAGGCTAACCAAACACCCCTTTATGATGTAAAATGTACTCTAATCAAGCTTTAATACCAAAACAACTTATGCAAATCACTAAAACAGATTCAAAATACTAAATTAGAGCTAATGAGACAGCAAACATCAATACAATAACAGATCTAAACAATAAGCTAACTGCTACTACTTATAAGCTAAATATGAAATGAAAACTAGCACTTACAAGAGATCCATAGCCACAATGGCTTGCAAACCAGAATAAGAACCACTAATCCTAACCTATTCAACCCATATCCATCATCTAATCAAACCATAACCATCTCTGAACCAATTATGAGCACGAGTTGACTTTTGTTGACCAACATCTAAAATGAATGCAATCTTAAACTTAAGCTTATACAAAGCTATCATAAGCTCATTTAAGCTTATTGAAACTGAGAGATGAGCATTAAGAAGCTTTTGAATGAGATTTTGACAGAGAAAATTTCAACAGTGGACAGTAAGATCAAATGTAAACATAAACTGAAATTGGTGCTTGAATTAAGTCTCAATACACTTTAACACTTTAACTTGATACAATTTAACAAGATATTACAAGTCTTACTCTGATTTGAAAGCTTTGACATAAAAACGACATAAGTAAAAAAATAAAAACTAGTAGACTATCCCCCTTGCTTCCCTTTGCCTTTCTTTTATATCCAATCTCATTTTCTCTCACTTCTGAACAAATCCCATCAATCCATAGCCATTGGATGGCTCAAAATAATCACAACCGTTTAAATGGGATTTTGGCGCCATTTTTCCTTTTATCCATGTGGGGTTGAGTGAGAGGTTAGGGAAGCATTAAATGGACCTTGGATGTTAGTTGTGGAGTGGGGAACATGGTGGAGTGAAGATTGAGGAGGGGGGATGGGAGCCTGGTGAATTTGCAGAAGCAGGTGGGAGATGGTGGACTTTGGCGCGTTTTGTGGGTTTGACCAGACATTGACCAAAGTTAATAATACACAGGGGGTCCAAAACTCATTATGACAGGGGTCCAAAATTCATTGACAGGCCAAATGGGGTATTTAAAGGGTTTAAATGATAGGGACCTTGGTGTAAATTCTGAAACTTGAGGGGCCTAAGCTGCCAATTCATCAAACTTGTTTCAAGGGACCAAAAGTGACACTCTCAGAAAGTATAAGGGCCAAACTTGCCATTTTGCAATTTTCCAGGGGCCATTTCTGCCAATTTTCAAAGTTGAAGGACTAAACTTGTAATTTTCTCAAACTTTTTATATTTTTCACCAAAGGACTAAATTTGACAACTTTTGATTTTAAAAGGACCTTTGGTGACTTTACTTTTGAAATTATGTGCTCAGGGACTGTTTTGACAACTTTTGAAACTTGGGGGACTAAAACTGCAATTTTTGCAAATTTGATATGTTTTTCATCTGATTTTGATATTTTTGCATTTAAAACACATAAAACACTGATTTGTGATATTTTGATCATTTTGATGTGTTTCTGAGTGTTTTCAGATGATTTTGCAGTTTATATTGTACAAAAATGATGAGTATTTAGACACTCATCAATCCCCCACACTGAGATATTGCTAGTCCCTAGAAATGATTTGAGAAAACATAATGGATTTTAATCTCTTTACCAAAAGCCATTACTTCTGGAGTAGCCAAATGTTTCAGTTCAAGTAAGAACCATGGTACACCGATAACCATGTGATTTTGAGCAAACCACCAGCTTTCAACGGATTTGATTTGTCTTTACCAGAAGCCGTACCCTTCTGGACTAGCCAACTCTTAGATAAATTATCAATATTATCTTTGGTGAGCTGATTACCAATTATGGATTTTCCACTGCCTTTACCACAAGCCATAAACTTGCGGGCTAGCCAACTCTTCACTTTTTAGGATATGGTGAGCTGAATACCATACAATTTTGGGCAAATTGCAAGCCGTAAACGGATTTGATATATCTTTACCAAGAGCCGTTTGCTCCTGGATTAGCCAATCCTTTTGTTTATCAAACATGGCGGACTGATAACCAATTGAGTAAGTGTAAAACACTTACTCCAAAAAAAAATTTTGGCCAAAAACGGGGGAATTGGTATAATTATATGATAAAATTCGTGAGAATTCCCCCCCACACTTAGAAATGAATATTGCCCTCAATATTCAAAGTACCGGCGGTTATGCCGAAACAAAGAACGTAAAAGGGAAATACTACGGCCATTATTTAGAAAGATTTTTTTTTTTTTTTTTTTTTTTTTTTTTTTTTTTTTTTTTTTTTTTGAACTTACTTATATATATATAATATGTGGGGTAACTCCCCCACACTAGGGTGGTACACACGGGTGAAAACCCATGTTTAGCTACTGTTTTTGATTACCGAGTCGCTAGCTTGACTCGACCCCGAATTCATTTGTTCATGGGGAAGCAAAGTGGAAGAAACAATCTCCATCGGACTTTCATTCAAGATGTTTGGACAAACATTTGAAGCACGTGAAAGTTCCACACCGATGAGATATACATAGAACCGGCTCAAAAATCGATAAATGAAAATGCCGGGATCAAAGATAGTGTCTTCATTCCCGAAGGAGTGAAGATGAAGGGAAATCACAAGATATTTGAGGAAAGGAAGAAAGGTCTTGATAACAATCAAGATCCATTCTTCATCCTCAAATGCAGACGTAATGGGAGGAAGGGTGAGGGTAGTATCATTAATAGGCAAACTCGTATGATAGAGTACACCTTCCTCCAAGCTAATATCATCCTCAAGATCAAAATAGAAATGATCATGTTCCGGAGGAGATATGTCATGAGAGAGTTCACCGGAGAACTCTTCATGAAAAGAATCATTCACATGAAGTGAAGTTGTGAACTCTTGTTCCATTGTGGGCTCATCACTATCCTCAATCTGAGTATCAAAGAGTGGATTCTCAGAAATTGAAGTGAATTCAGAGTCGAATTCAAATAGAGGATTGGTGAAAGTAGCTTTGAATGTTTCGGGAACAAAGTGATCAACATTCTCTATTGGACTGTTAGGATAAGAAGTGAGTGAACGATCATTATCAACGAGACTTTCAGTCTCTCCCAGATCGGCTTCGAAATCAAAGAGTGGATTGATGTGAGTGAGTTCATCGGAGAACTCCTCAAGAAGGGGATCAGCATCAGATTGTGGAAGTGATGCCTCAACGTACTCGATATTTCCAAAGGAAGCACAATCGTCGCTAACATTGGAGAAAGTTTCCAAATGATCATTTGAACACTCAAGAGGGGAAAGAGAATCACACATCTGATCAGAAGTTCCCTGTGACTCTCTCGGGATTGGGACAAGGTCCTCAACTCTAGACTTTATGAATTCGTCCGATTCCTTTTCAGGAACAGTGTCAAGATGCTCGTCCCCCATGTTCAGAGAGTGAGTGGGAGCTTCGGGTGTGATAGCAGTTGTTTGAGATGAAATCTCAACTGCTGGAATATCAACTGACTGAGGGAGTTGAGAAGTATTATCTTTAAAAGGATAAAAACTCTCCTCGTCATCATCATACAGAGCGGCCTTAAGAAATTGGGAACGTCTTAGAGCTGCATGCTCTAGGACTAATAATTCCTCCTTCGATTGGCGGGCCTCTCGCTCTTCGGCTAGCAATTCTCCCATGGTCTTTTCACCACTCACTTGATTCTTAAAGTTACTCATCATATCCTCAAGTGTTTTCATTGCGGTTTCAAGATCTTGGGAGATTTTATGAGACAACGGCTCAGGTGGAGTTTGAACCGTATAATGCTGTGGAGGTTGGAAATTTTCAAATATGTGAGAGTCATGATTGTTACAAGGAACTGGGTTCCCTATTTGACAATCAGAGCTGAAATGGGGACCTCCACAGTAGTCACAACAGTAAAATTGTTGAGTCTGGAATGGTGAATCATATGGATTTTGGTCATAACCAAAACTCTGAGCATCACTGGAAAACTGTTCATAGACAAACGTATTTCCGGATTGACACTCAAATCCTTGGTGAGGACCTCCACAAAATTCACAGCATAAGTGTTGGTTATATGAAGATAAGTCGGGCTGTGGTGGGTAATTGGAAAAGTTTGAGGGGTCGTTAAATGAGTTCGGATTCGGATTATAATCAAATGAATTACTCGAACCACAAAACAAACAACTCCCGTTATGAATATCATTACCACATTGTACATACGTACACCAACGACAGGGTGAACCATAAAGAGGCTCACCACAACCGACACAAGGAATAAACGATTGCATTTGAGAGTTATGAAGAGGAATCAGTTTATTCAAAGGATCAACAAAACCAACATGGTGATCCGAATGACTATCAAGTCTCGAAGAACATTCAGAAAAATCAGGAGGTGGGACAAGTGGTGTGCTCTGAGAGCTAGCAATTTCCACCACTTCCGTTATGGTCTCCGGTTTTGGTTCTTGAGAAACGTGAAGATTAGGCAAGTCATTCTTGCTAGTCACCGGTGTTTGAACGGGTTCATCGTAATCAATTCTAATTCTCGACCTTTTTTCATCGGCTTGAATTTGTTCGATTAGATTACGGGCTCTATCTTCAAAGAAAGTGTCCTCGTAATCCTCGGTGGGTGCTTGGGGTAGCTCCGACGTTTGAACTGGTTTGTCAAGTTTAGAATGTATTTCAGGTTGTGGCGGGTGGTCGAAATAACTTTGAAAAGAATTTTTGATGGATAATTCGCACGAATTGCAAAATTCGCTTGAACTAGGCCCTCCACACCGCTCACACACATTTCTGACGATGAAGTTGACGATTGTCGACATAAGAATTAAACATATAGAGGATTAAGAAGAGAATCAAATGGTTGAGAGGATACGAAGAATAGAATTAAACGGCAAAAGAGGGTAAGAGAAATAGAATCAACAAATAAGAGGAATGAGAAGAATATTTTTGGATTTTTTGGATAAGAAAATATAAACATATACAGATGGATGGTATGAACAAAGAGTGAATATCCAAATTACTAATCTGCTAGACGTAAGACAATCAGCACAGCTCCCCGGCAGCGGCGCCAAAAATTTGATGCGCTCCAGAACAGTCAAGGTTTCTCACACAAGCCTGCCACTTGTGAATGGCAGACCGTAAGGACCTTAAAACGGCTCAGGAACGAACTCAATGAAGATCTGGGGAGTATAGGGTTTCCCCGGGTCGTTATGTCCCAGCGAGCTGTGCAATGGATCACCCTACGAATAGTGATCGCGAGATTTGAACGGAAAAGGAGATTTGGAATTATTATAACTACGGAAAAAGGACATAAACTACAAGGGCTAAAATGAAAATTAAAGGAAATTAAAAAGATAAAATCTATTAAATAAACGCTATCACTATATTTAAAATGATGAACGTTTAAAACTTAAAACTAAAAACTTACGTTTAAATTAAAATTACGTAAACGTACAAAATAAAAAGTGAAACTTATACAATATAAATCCTAAAAATATGAAAAATACATTTTTACAATCCTAATAATAAAAGAAACTTTTTAGAAAAAGAAAATTATTTTTATAACTATTTAATTAATTATTATTAATTAAAAACTATTTTTAACTATTTAATAATTATCTAAAATACAAGAAATTAGAAAATAAAGCTAGAAAAATAAAATTAAGACTTAGAAAAGTCTAAAATAACAAACTAGAATTTTCAAAACTATTTTTGTATTTTTCTGATTATTTTTCTATTTTTTTTGAATTAAAAACTATTAAAAACTAATTAAATTACTAAAAATTACAAAATAAACTATGAAAAATCTGGAAAATTACTTTTTTTACTTTTTATATTTATCTAAACTTAAGAAAATTGAAAAATTATTTTTTTGAACCTTTTCTTAATTTTTTGTATTAAAAGCTATTTAAAAATGCTTAAAAACTACTTTAAATTAAGAAAAATAGCAAATCAACTTAGAAAAATCTGAAAATTTCAGGAAAAGTCTAAAATAATATTAGGAATATAAGAAAAATGGAAAAACATGTGCTTGTGTGTGGAAAAATGGAACTGATGTGGAAATGCTTATTGAAATAAGCACTTGATTAAGCAAATGGAATCCAAAAGCTACCAAACTGATAATGGAGCTCTAATAAGCTAAAACAACTAAAATGGATCAAGTAACAACAAGCTTGAACCTCTGATATGCAGTTTGACAAGAAAATGAGTTAACTGATTTGGAACAGCATACAGTGAACATGTACCAACTTTGAGCTTATGCACTAGCTTATCCAGAGATCTTTAGCCAAAAACAGATAATGAGTCTTAAAGACCACCTAGTGGACTATACCTAAGCCAAAAATCAGACCCTACAAAGCCTTATTGAAGCCTGTGCAGAAGCTGCAAGTTCTGCATAATTCTGTCTTTGACACATGTTTGACTTTTTAATCAGTTTGAAGGTTTGACTTAAGTGGAATTCCAATGCAAATTTAGGACTGATCTTGATGAAATATGATGTAATGCTACTATATCAAGCAAACTTAACAAGTTTTAAACCTATTTGAGTTGTTTTGGGTTAACTGATTCCAACAGTAAGCAATCAAGAGCAGTTACTAGATCATTTTGACTTTTAGAGAAAAACTTGTGCAAATTCTTGTTGAAACAATATTATTGATGATATTAGAGATAAATGCAACAAAAATCTTTTACCAAGAAACCTCTGAAAACAGTTTTAGTAGGCTAACCAAACACCCCTTTATGATGTAAAATGTACTCTAATCAAGCTTTAATACCAAAACAACTTATGCAAATCACTAAAACAAATTCAAAATACTAAATTAGAGCTAATGAGACAGCAAACATCAATACAATAACAGATCTAAACAATAAGCTAACTGCTACTACTTATAAGCTAAATATGAAATGAAAACTAGCACTTACAAGAGATCCATAGCCACAATGGCTTGCAAACCAGAATAAGAACCACTAATCCTAACCTATTCAACCCATATCCATCATCTAATCAAACCATAACCATCTCTGAACCAATTATGAGCACGAGTTGACTTTTGTTGACCAACATCTAAAATGAATGCAATCTTAAACTTAAGCTTATACAAAGCTATCATAAGCTCATTTAAGCTTATTGAAACTGAGAGATGAGCATTAAGAAGCTTTTGAATGAGATTTTGACAGAGAAAATTTCAACAGTGGACAGTAAGATCAAATGTAAACATAAACTGAAATTGGTGCTTGAATTAAGTCTCAATACACTTTAACACTTTAACTTGATACAATTTAACAAGATATTACAAGTCTTACTCTGATTTGAAAGCTTTGACATAAAAACGACATAAGTAAAAAAATAAAAACTAGTAGACTATCCCCCTTGCTTCCCTTTGCCTTTCTTTTATATCCAATCTCATTTTCTCTCACTTCTGAACAAATCCCATCAATCCATAGCCATTGGATGGCTCAAAATAATCACAACCGTTTAAATGGGATTTTGGCGCCATTTTTCCTTTTATCCATGTGGGGTTGAGTGAGAGGTTAGGGAAGCATTAAATGGACCTTGGATGTTAGTTGTGGAGTGGGGAACATGGTGGAGTGAAGATTGAGGAGGGGGGATGGGAGCCTGGTGAATTTGCAGAAGCAGGTGGGAGATGGTGGACTTTGGCGCGTTTTGTGGGTTTGACCAGACATTGACCAAAGTTAATAATACACAGGGGGTCCAAAACTCATTATGACAGGGGTCCAAAATTCATTGACAGGCCAAATGGGGTATTTAAAGGGTTTAAATGATAGGGACCTTGGTGTAAATTCTGAAACTTGAGGGGCCTAAGCTGCCAATTCATCAAACTTGTTTCAAGGGACCAAAAGTGACACTCTCAGAAAGTATAAGGGCCAAACTTGCCATTTTGCAATTTTCCAGGGGCCATTTCTGCCAATTTTCAAAGTTGAAGGACTAAACTTGTAATTTTCTCAAACTTTTTATATTTTTCACCAAAGGACTAAATTTGACAACTTTTGATTTTAAAAGGACCTTTGGTGACTTTACTTTTGAAATTATGTGCTCAGGGACTGTTTTTGGCAACTTTTGAAACTTGGAGGACTAAAACTGCAATTTTTGCAAATTTGATATGTTTTTCATCTGATTTTGATATTTTTGCATTTAAAACACATAAAACACTGATTTGTGATATTTTGATCATTTTGATGTGTTTCTGAGTGTTTTCAGATGATTTTGCAGTTTATATTGTACAAAAATGATGAGTATTTAGACACTCATCAATTCCACAAATATATATAAAAATCATGACAACCAATTACCATCGACCCCAAAAAAAATTATATATCAGAAATCCTAATTAAAAGAATCTAATTAAACACCTAAGAAAATTATATCATTTAAATTAAACCTCAAAAAATTATTAAACATCATAAAACTTATTAGTATGCAATTTATTTAAATCAAACCTAAAAAAAAATGAATACACAACCTAATATTGTGAGTCTTTAATAAAAATCAGTGTACCTTGTGTGGAGATTTTTTGAACCATCCGATATGTATGATTGTTGATTTTTAGAGAAAATATGATATCTTTGTAGGTGAATTTTTTTTGAGGAGAAGATCATGAATGGAGCGTTATCTTTTGTTTGGTGAATGTTTTGAGTAGGAAAGTAAAAAGAACGGTTCCTAAGTTTTTGTCAAAGGGTTTTGAAGTAGAAGGAAACTGTTTTAGTGGTTATGACTTACCAAGAAGAATAGTTGAGATTCATTCTATGGCTAACTTTTCTAAATACCTGATGCAGGTTTTACTGACCAGGTCTTAATATTTATAGTGTCTCGCTATACCTATGGTCTACCCTAATGCACTAACGGGCAGTGTACCCGGTCGTGTGTAGTGTAGTAAATGGTAAAGCCGAGGTCGTCCTAAGAGCTATGTGTGTTGGATAATTACTAAGTCTAATTGTCACAGAATATAAATGGTTTGATATGGTTTTAATTAATTAAACTACGAATGCAGAATATAAAAGCAATTAAATGGTAGAAAGGAAATCAATAGAGGAATAGTGGTGCTAACCTAGTCAATCCTCCTAACTAGTTATGTCTACGTCTACCTACTTCCAATTACTTCAGGTGGGGTCAAATTCGAGAGGAAAACATTTGGTCAATTCGCCCTAACCTATCAGCAAAGATGCCATCACAGGAGAAATCAGGCGCACCGTCATAAGTCCTGTTGTTCCTGGTCCCCTAAGCCGAGTCATTAAGTACCGCTACATGCTAGATTCTAAATATTGAGTGCCCGGCCGTTAGGAACTTAGACACTACACCCCCCCAATTCTTAAGTTCATCCAAACGATAGGTGATCAGTTGGTCAAATCGCACAAGTAGAAAGGGTCGCCAGTTGGTCATATCTTACCCTTCCCATCTCAGTCCGCTCACCTAGGGTCAGTTGGTCATATCTCCTAGGCAATTGGCCTCTACCGCCATTCAAAACTACCAAACCAGGGGTGCTTCCAAAGAACTATGCATGCATACACTTAGAAATAATTGTACGGAAGTAAAGGTAAACGTAAACAAAACAATTAAGGAATAATAACTAGGCTAGCACCAAAGGGTGCTTAGCCGCTCATATTAATCATGCACATCAATTCAATATTCAAAGGTATGAAATACATGAATTGAAAGTAAAAGAAATAATAAACGCTAAAGCTTATCGTAATGGTGTGACTCCACCCTTGGAAACAGCTCCGTATGCTTCCCTAGACCTTCCTTGATTATTTTCCCACGTTCTCAGAGTATTGTGTGTGGAATGGAATGAATAGAAATGCTGGAATTCGTGGGTATTTATAGGCCAGGTCTGGGTTACGGCGTAACCAAAAGATGAGTTACGCCGTAACCTCCGTAAATGCACTAGATCTGCTAGTTACGGCGTAACCTAATAAGTGGTTACGCCATAGTCTTCATTAATCCTGGTTACGTCGCAAGTGATGCAGTAGTTACGGCGTAAGTATCCGCGACGTGGAACCTCTTTTGACCTAATGGAGTTACGTCGTAATCTTTGGAAGGAGTTAAGCCGTAACCTCTTGATGAGTTGGACTTCGGGGTCACGCAATAGTTACGGCGTAATGTGAGAGACGAGTTACGCCGTAACCTCTTCAAAATAGGCATACTGTGATAAATCCTTAGTAATGTTTCCATTTCCGCGTCTCTTTAGCTCCAATGCTCGCAATTTACCTGAAAGTGTAAAACAATGGAAAACAAGCGTAAATCCATATAAATGATATAAATAACGAGCATTAACGGGGGAAATTGACACTTAATAATCAGGACTATTTGATGTTATCAATACCACGTGTCAGCAACATGTTAGTAGTTATATTTAGAAAAAAATAATTAGAATGCTCTAAAAAACTCTGTTTTATTAGTTAAGATAAGTCATTGTTGTTGTTTGATGTGTTTATCATTTTAAATACTCTACTTATTTTATTATGTGTAGAATTGATATTCGATAATACATGCGACTAATTTAAAAATATATGTCAGGATAAATTTAATTAAAAGACTAAATTATTTCATCTTTTGCCTAATAGATCATCTTGTTTTGATATGCTCAATAAAAATATACAATCTTGAGTGACATTATTCTCAAGCGAGATTTTCACACTTTTATCAAAAGTGTTCAATGATCCGTTATTTTTATTAATCTGCAAATTTTGACAAACTCGACTATAAGCTAGGCATAGGTTGAATGAGAATTTGCAAAGTTAGCAATCATGATAATTGATTAAGGATTACATCTTATATGAGTTGCACATCTTTACCATTTCAATATTTAATGTTTTCTTTTTCTTTCTTTTTTTTCCTCTATATACCAAAAAGTATATGAATAGAAAAGAGAAAAAGGAGCCTAACAAGAATAAATAAATAAATACTGATCTATTATCTAAGAGATGAAATAATTTGGTATTTTAATTAAATTTATCATAATGATGTTGATTAAAATGTATTGTCACTCATTTCAAGTTTGAGACAAGTGAATATCAATTCTAGACACATAAACTAAGTAAAGTATTTAAAATGATAAACACTTGAAAGAACAGTGACTCATACATATTACAAATAAATATAATACATAGAGCAGGAAAAATGAAAAAGTATAAAAATAATAAAGTCATTTTTCCCTTGTTAAAACTAAAAGCTAAAAAAAAGTCGAAGGGTTTTTAATCAATGTATCATATATTTTTTATTTTATTTTTATAAAAATGTAGCCGGTTTATTTTGTGTTTGTCAATTTGAATATTTTCGTTAAATATTTAATAAACATCCATTAAGTTTTACATTTCAACTCCACCGTCGCTACCATCACCATCAATCACCACCACCACTAAACTTGCCCACCACCACAACTACTGATGTGTTTCGTTGTGTATAGGTAAATTATTATTATCAAGTTTTACATTTATATTTAGCAGACTTAATGTATAGCTAACACTAACGAGCAGTATACCCGATTTGTGAAGATCGTGTGGAAAACTAGAAGGGGGGGTTGAATAGTTTTGCCGATTTTAAGTTAGTTTCGAAAAACTTTAGATTCGAGGTTATGTGAAATCGTATGGATGAAGATAAAGTATAGATCTAAGAGTAATGCAAGTAAAGAAAGTAAAGTAAGGGATAGAAATGACACAACCGATTTATAGTGGTTCGGCTACAAGGACACCTTCCTTGCCCTACTCCACTCCCCGAGTCACCTACTCGAGAGTTCAAGCACTATGTCAACAAACTCCTTCAACTTGGCGGAGAAGCATTCACAACGTTGCTAACACCTTTTTCTGGTACAAAGCTAAATACCGAGTCCGTAACACGGAGGACCAAACCAACACGACTATTACACAACAAATATGTGAAATATGAAGTACAAGATCTTTGCTACAGAAATCTTGTGGAGGAACAAATCAATCAAGGACCCCTTACTTGGATGACTTGTAGAATGCTCGTGATCTCGCCTTAGAGAAGGACCTATATAAGAATCACAATAGAAGAAAGAAGAACAACTCTCTAGATTAAGTGATCTTTTGTTAGAGAAGTGTAAGAATATATGAGAGAGTTAGTAAGAAGAGGGGTGAGTAAAAACGAAGAAATGGCTCTCTATTTATAGGCAAAATCTTGCCACTGTTGCACATATCCCACTGATCCCTTGCTTAAGGGATCCGTTTAGTGTAACTCCGGGGATATGTGGGACGCTCCTCTTTGCCCATGGGCTTTTGGGTTATGGGTCATGGGTCATGGGTTATGGGTTGGTCCATGGTTATTTATTTAGATACAATGTATCTAATAGATGCAATGCATCTAGTCAATGGATCATGGGTTAATACCATGGGTCATGGATATGCTCCATGGGTATGGTTCATGAGTTGTGGTTTTTACACATCCTAATAAACTATTACAACAAATGATTTATTACAACAATTTGTATTAAATGACTATATGTAAATGCTTTACAAAAATAATATGTATCCTTATAATTTTACTTATGATAACATTATATTTGTTATCAACAAAACACAAAGAGATCGCTAAATATTAATAAACGTTTTTAGGGTTTATTTATATTAACAATCTCCCCCTTTTTGTTGATGACTAAACATAATGTTATGATGAGTAAAACTTAAGATTAGATGTATGTTTTGAAAGCCTAAGTTTTACTTCTTCTCCCACTTTTTGTCGAAACAAAAAGTTACCCTAACGAAGAAATAAAATGTAGAAAAATAGTCCACGTATCTTTAACTCTCCCTTGACGGTAGCTCCCCCTAGAATGAGGCGTCAAGTAAGAAAAATAAAAAAAAATCCTACAAAGAAAGAGTTAGTAGTAACATGCATAAATAATCTTGTGATTGACGAGAATCAAGATTGGGAGCCAAGGTATGTAAACAAGGCCTTGTAATAAAACAACAAAATATAGTGGTATTTATGCGACATACAAGCATGTAAAACTAAGAACAAGACTTGTTCTTAAAAATGACGAAAAAGAAAAATACTAAAACTAGAAAAATGATTCCTTCCATGCTTGCATAAGGTTATGGATGGAGGTTTTGGTGAGTGATGATCTTGATGCGATCAAGAATGAGGTTGAGTATGACTCGCATTTCTTCCCTAATTTCTATTTCAAGATCCCTAGTGGATTGGTAATGTTTACAATGTAAGTGATGTGGGTAATGAGTGCGGAAGTTTTCTGGGTTATTTTGATTTGTGAGATGCGGAAGTTGTGGTGGAAAAGATGGAAAATACGGATCAAAATCCGGAATGTTTGGAAGTGGTGGTGGAAAAGAACCTAGATGTTCTTGTAACACAATGAGAGCTAAAGGTGGTGAGGTTTCAAGGTCTTTGAAGATTGTGTTTGGAGAAGTGGGAGGTGTCAAAAAGACTAGTTCTTTTTGCTTGATTTGGTGAGATCTTGTTGGAGTCTTAAGGAGTTTCAAAAGAGTGATCTTAGGTGGGGATTTGATGGGTGATGAAGTTGGTGTACTTGTTGGTGATGAAGGAGGTGCTATAATGGAAGCATCTTGTGGTGAATGAGTGGTTGGTGATGAACCATTTGATGATGGTTTTGCTAAGCAACAAGGCCGAATGCTAATCCGTGCGGATTTTCTAGATTTTGGTTGTGGTATTTTGGAACGTGGGAGGACAAAATTTTGGATTTCTTGAAAGGGATTGTTTGCACTAGGTGATTCATCTATGTTGGAAGATCTTTTGGATGACATGATGATGTTTGTTTGTGAGGTTGAGAGTGATGAAAATGCAAGCATTTTGGGAATCCTATTTATAGAAAAATAATGCATTGTAATGAATGCTTGACTCAAAATGTAGATTAAAATCTAATGATTAGATATGAATTTAAGGCATGTGATCATATGAGAACACAAGCATTCCAAAAAAAAATGATGAAAATATTGAAGTTTTCATCCAATGTGAGAAAAATAGAAGATAAAATTAGCTTCTGTCTCACGGATCCCACGGATCCTTCCCTTGAGGGAACCGTCCAGCATTAAGGCTGGTATCCGTGGTACTGGTGACTCAGGCAGCTCAAAATTTTCCTTTTTGGAAACATTTGTGCTTAGTGTGTGCCTATATGCAAACCATTTGGAGTTGCGGTTATCTCGACTCCTAAAAAGAAAGGAAAAATAAACTAGAAGTAAAAAGATCACACTATTATGTGAGATAACCCGAGTGCTCCTAATTCATTATTGCTTAAATGAATGTACCCAAAAACACATATTAGTTATGTGTCCTCTTTAGCATTCAAAAGACATGAGATGCAATGAAAACGGGTTTTTACTTTGTATTAATATTGAAAAAGCGATTTGTCCTAGACGTGAGAAATGGCTTTTATGAAAGTGATACGGGAAGAGGTATCCTTTTAGAAAGCATTTTGAAAAGAGATTTCTATGTGTGAATAAACTGTTTATTCTTTGAAAGAAAAAAAATAGGTATGCAATTACGTGTTTGAAAAGGTACTTATTTTGAAAAATAAGAGAAAACTATGAGTTATAAGTGAAAACTTATCTTAGGTTTTGAAAATTCCCGTATTGCTTGTGAGTTGTGCGTGAAATAGAGATCATAGACTCAGAAAGAAGAAGGCTAGTGTTTACATACCTTGTAGAGTTTAAAAGCTAATTACGACGATTGTTCCATGAGACCAAGACCAAGACGAAGTAGGTTGAATTATTCCCGCTTCAACGGTTTGGTGTGGACGTCGGCTATGTTGTCTTCGGACACTACCTTCTTAATAGAGATGTTCCCCTTTTGAACATTGTCTCTTAAGAAGTGATGACGAATCTCTATATGCTTGGTGCGAGAATGCAATACCAGATTCTTGATTAAGTCGATGGCACCTTTGTTGTCACATAGAATGGCTATGTCACTTAGATGAATGTCGTAGTCAACTAACGCTTGTTTCTTCCATAGTGCTTGTTGGCATGCTTTGCCGGCGGAGACATATTCGGCTTCGGTTGTTGATATGGCCAATGCCGTTTGCTTCTTTGAGAACCAAGATGTTAAACAACGTCCTATAAAAGTACATACCCCACTTGTACTTTTTCGATCAACATAATCACCTGCATGGTCAAAATCTGCATATATAATTGTTTCTACCCCCGTACCCTTAGGATACCACAATCCTAATTGAGTCATACCCTTAATGTATCTAAATATCCTTTTGACGGCTTCTAGATGTGATGTTTTAGGATCTTCTTGAAACCTAGCACATAGATAAACACTAAACATGATATCCGGCCGACTAGCCGTGAGGTAGAGAAGACTACCAATCATGCCACGATATTTTGTGTTATCAACGGATTCGCCGTCTTCATTTTTTGTGAGTTTAGTGTCGAATGACATTGGTGTCCTAATGGGTTTTGACTCTTCAAACCGAATTTCTTTAACATCTCCTTTATGTATTTAGATTGATTAAAGAAGATACCATCTTCAACTTGTTTGATTTGTAGACCAAGAAAGAAACTAAGTTCTCCCATCATACTCATCTCGAACTCGTCATGCATGATTTTAGAGAAATCATCACACATGTCTTGACAAGTAGATCCGAATATGTAAGATATAACTTTTCACATACACATCAAACCATAACACAAAGTAGCATATAGATGGAATTCTAGAGAGAGAAAGTTAGAGGTTTAGGGAACTTAGTGAGAGAAAGTGAAAGATATTATTATGAGCTCCAACTCTCTACCTTGGGAGGTAGAGAGTATTTATAGTCTTACACAAATCGCCACACTTTGGGCTGTGGATCAGGCATACAGTGGGTAAAGACCCGTCCGTCCTCCACGGTGTTACATAACTAAATTACTACTTAACTTAAAAGAACTACGACTACGAGCTTTCTAACGATTACATATACTTGAGGTGACCGACTCTTTAATACTGGGAATTTCTAATTCCTAACAATCTCCCCCTAAGGTAGGTCACCTCAATAATGTACCAAAATTACATTGAATACAAATAGATATAACATTTAACAATTGATCTTGCATTCTTGATGTAGTCCTTTGCTCCTAAGCTCGTAGTCAATGATTCTTCACAATGCATGTTTGGTTATTCCAAGTGGAGGTCTTTTACTGATCCACGTGATGATAATATTGAGCCATCATTTGAGATCATCAGCTATCAACAATCTCTGAGACATCCATTGTGGTGTTTGTGACTTTGAGACCGACATGCTCACATTCTGGATCATGATCTCTTCTTATCAGAGTAGCGGAAGCTTTAGTTGATTCATGATATTGGCAGCAGCGTAGCAGAAGCATGGAGTGAAAATATCAGAGACATTGATGCACTAATCATGATTTCTTTTTGAGATGAATGTGTTAAGTGAGCATGCGGCTATGGATTGACCGCTTCATTCTGATCAGCTGCAAACGTCGGGCGTACCTGCATACAACAGTTAGCAACAAATCGCACGAAAGTGTCTTTGATCACTTTCGATGAATTGAGGTACACGGCCCACGGTTCCCCGTTGATCAGTACAAGTACTGCCTGTGATCAGGTAGGATTCCTAAGAATCTCCTTGACAGGGTTTCGCAGCTGTTCTAGCTGTTCTCAAACTGGAACATCTCAAAGAAGACAGCACGGAGTGAGTGAACCAGCGAATTTTAAGTCCACTGATTGATGAAAAGAGATTTGAAAAACAATCGTGTATTGCTCAATAGAAATTGTTTTTGCAATACAACGAAGGTTTTATTGAAAATCAATTATCAATCATAAAAATACCTTTTGGTTTGAAAAATGAGTACACAGTCGATGTGCTAAAGAAAAGAGTTTTTAAGCACAAAGACCGGTTTTTCAAAGGTATCCGTCAATCCCTAACCTGAACCAGGATTGATTCAAGAAATTGAATCGCCCCATTGTTTCTGTTCAGTTGTCACATGGTTGATCTATATGATAGATCTCACATGCCACCTACCAGGAGCTTGTTTGATGTTGGCTCCAGAAGGCTTTCCATCTTCATTGTGAATGTGTAAACACATCACTCAGATGTTCTGGCAATACCACAAGGATAATGCGTAGGACTCAAGATATAATCTCTCTTTCCACATTGTGTGAAACAGAGAGTCTTCATTGAAAGTGTCCTAATGAGATTTATTGAAGATCTCGTGGCTCTAGACTCAATTTGTGCATATTTGGATCCTATAACGGAGACTAGGGAGAGGGTCTCCTTCTTCAATATCAACCATCTCTAAGAGAAAGTCGATAGATAATGTCGGTTCCCCGTGAGAATGAAACAAGTCCTTTTAAGAGGAACTTGAGTGGTTTGGAAAGTTGAAGTGCAGTGCGTCACTGGGTCCATGACGTCTTGTCTTCAATACCGATGTTACCATCAGTAGCATATGAATTGAACCCGGTTTCTGCCCTAAGGTTGAATAAATGGAGGGCTATTTGTTTTCACCCTTTTCTCATTCAATTCTTTTTAATTCTTCAACCCCTTCAGTGCTTACCGAGACTTCATAGCTAGAACCTTGTTGGGTTTATTCCAGTACTAGCTCAGACTTAGTCCGCACTCTTCCCTTATCTCATTTTTCTCCTTTTATCATCATACCTAAGGACTTCTACATTAACTAGTGGATTGTCCCTGGGTAGATCCCTCCGGTTCTGGCGGATCATGAGAACCAATACCTAACCTTATCATCCTTATATCACCGTACATAAAGTAAAGTTGGTCGGTCTATTTGGTATTGTTCATCTGCCATTGGATCCAATTGAAAACCATTTGAAAATCAATTCAGATACTTGTGATATATTATCAAAGCATTTTGTACCTGAATTGTTTTTTGATATTTTTAGAACGAGAACTCCCCCTCAACATGTGCATCAAGTATCAAAATGTTTTGCACACGGAGGCAAGAGAAAGAATTTACTTCTTTTGATTACCATTTTCTAAAAGATATCAACATCACTTCCCTCAACAGATCAAGTGGGTATAGCATTTCCGGGAAGGATGAGGTTTCCATGAATTTTGCTCCCCCTCAATATGTGCCTCGAGGTATGAAAAGAGTTTTGCACATACTAGAGGGAACCTGCACATTGGGATAAATGATCACGTTTCAAATCAAAGGTTTAAGATAGATGCTCCCCCTCAACATGTGCATGGAAAATTTGAAATCGTTTGTCACATGTGGGCAGGATAGCATGTACATCCTTATAAAACCATTTACCTATTTATCAGTTTAAATCCAATTTAAATCACACATTCTCCCCCGATCACAATTATCAAATCATTTGAGATTTGTGATCTCTTATAGATTTAAATTGATTTTGAAAGCTTTTAAGGAGAATTGTGACTTGATTATGAACGCGTTTGAACTGATATGATCTGATTTTAAGACTTTAAACTCCATTTATAAAACATGCATGAATATCCTTTGAAAACAATTTAATGCCAAATAACTTTTTAATTTAATTGAAATCATTCTCCCCCTCAATCAATGACATATGTTGTTGATTGAGAGATAGAGATTTTGACAAATAAGTCCTGATGATTTTCAAAAATAGAGATCGAGTTATTTTTCAAGGCATTTGGTTTTCAGCAGATAAATGTTTATAGAATCAGAGCATGGAATTTGAAAACATGTTAAAACATGGCTCTGTTCTTTCTTTTAAAACCCGGGTTATTGCCTGAAAATGACAATAAACCATTTCTCTTTCTCCCAAATTTTATTTATTTATTTTTTTTTTAAAGAGTTCGAACAACATCTAAGGTCCCGTGTCATTCTTTGAATGACAGCACAAAGACCGTAGATATTATCGAACCGATAAAAAACATGACAAAAATGACAATATTTTTTGAAGAATTTTCGAATTTTTCAGATTTTTATGGATTTTGAAAGTTTTATAATTTTCTATTTTGTTTTTCGAATAACTATTTACAAGAGATAGATGAAGAAAGACCTTTACTCCTCGTCTTCCTCCTGAAGACGTTTGAGAGTTTCTGGTTGAAGGCTTTTCAAACCAAGGCGTGGAAGAATAAACTCAAAACGTTCTCTTGGAAGAGCTTTGGTGAAGATGTCCGCTAACTGATATTCAGACCTCACAAAATATAGTTCCACCACACCTTTTTCCACTTGTTCCCTGATGAAATGATGTCGAATGTCGATATGCTTTGCTCTTGAGTGTTGAACGTTGTTGCATGAGAGAGCAATAGCACTTTTATTATCACAGTACAGAGGGATTTTGTTGAATTCAAAGCCATAGTCAGATAATTGAGATCTCATCCATAAGATTTGAGCACAACAAGATGACATGGCTATGTATTCAGCCTCTGTAGAGGAAATAGAAGTACTCATTTGCTTCTTTGAAGACCAGCTCACAAGCTTATCACCCAAAAACTGAGCACCTCCAGACGTACTTCGACGTGTATCTTGACAACCTGCATGATCAGCATCTGCATAGGCCGTTAGTGACATACCGGTGTCCTTCGGGTACCATAGTCCCATATTGATGGTTCCTTGGAGATACCGAAAGACCCGTTTAACTGCTTCAAGGTGCTTTTTAGTAGGCTTAGCCTGGTATCTAGCACACATGCACACAGAGAACAAGATGTCTGGTCTACTAGCAGTGAGATACATCAGGGATCCAATCATACTCCTATATTTCGTTTGGTCAATCATGATCCCTGAGAGGTCCTCATCTAGTTTGGTTCGGTCAATCATGGGGGTGTCAACAGGGTCACTTGAATCAAATCCAAATTTCTTTAAAATCTCTGTTGCATATTTAGATTGATTTATGAAAATGCCTCCGGGACTTTGTGAAATTTGTAATCCCAAGAAAAATGACATTTGTCCCATCATTGACATTTGAAACTTTGAACTCATTTCATTAGAAAAACGATCACATTCCATTGGGTCAGTCGAGGCAAAAATAATATCGTCAACATAAATTTGAACATGAATCAAATGTTTGCCTGACTTCCTGGTGAACAATGTAGGATCAACTGCTCCTTTGATGAATCCGGTTGACAGAAGAAACTTTGACAGTGTATCGTACCATGCCCTTGGAGCTTGCTTTAAACCGTACAGAGCCTTCTTTAAACGATAAACGTGAGTAGGATGCTCTTGATTCACAAATCCTTCAGGTTGGCTGACGTAGACGACTTCTTTAAGATCTCCGTTTAGAAATGCCGTCTTTACATCCATCTGATAAACTACCATGTTCTTACTAGCAGCATTAGCCAGAAAGATTCTGATTGCCTCGATTCGAGCAACTGGAGCAAAAGATTCTTCAAAGTCTATGCCCTCCTCTTGACGATATCCTTTAGCAACTAATCGAGCCTTGTTCTTCAACACATCACCATGCTCATCAAGTTTTACTTTGAAGATCCATTTTAGGGCTATAATAATAGCACAGTCTGGAGCAGGTACTAACTCCCATACATCAAGACGATCAAACTCATGAATTTCATCTTGCATAGCATTGAACCAGCTATCTTCATTCATAGCAGTTTTAACATCTTTTGGTTCGATCTTAGATAGTACGGAGTTGAAGAAGCACCATAAGGCATCGGTTGCGAGTTGCTTCCGGGTTGATACAGGACGAGAGGGATTACCAATGATGTTGTCTAATGGATGATCGTGAGTCCATTTTCTGAGGTGTTCATGTGGCATTTGTTGAGGAACTGAGGTAGCTGAGTCGATGTCTCCTGAAGAAGATGGTTCTGATGATGATTCAGGAGTAGCAAATATGTTTTCAAATGGAGCATCTTCAGGAGTCGCAAAGGGATTAACTTCATCATTGATGCCAGAAACATTTCCATGATGTACATTTGAAAAATGATGATTTGTTGATGAGACTGAAGGATCAGCAGCAGGTGCTTCTTGACTTACAGATATTGAAACTGATGGATTGACTTCATTCACTGGAATCTGAGCATCCTCTGTTGTAGGGATCAGCACCTCATTAGTAGTAGACTCATACAGTTCATCAAACATTGGATCAAACAATTTCTTTACATCATCTTCAGATGGAGGTACATATGGTGTTTCTTGAGAGGAGTTTGGAACAAGGGATGAACCAATAGGACTGTTTTGAAGTGCGGGTCCTGAGCTGGAGTGTCCAGGAGCCATTTGACCGGTCAGCTCATCAAACGTAACGTGAATTGTTTCCATGATATTTCGGGTTCTTTTGTTGTAGATTCGGCATCCCTTTTTGTTTGGTGCATATCCTACAAATACTCCAATGTCAGCTTTAGCTCTAAGTTTGCCCAAGTCTTGACCCTCATTAGTTGGATAGCACAAGGCACCAAACACACGAAGGAAAGATAGATTGGGTTTCCTGTTGTGGACAAGTTCATATGGAGTTTTTCCATGAATGGTGTGAATCAGGGAACGATTTTGTGTGTAACATGCAGTGGCAATTGCTTCAGCCCAGAGAAACATTGGAACCTTTGAGTAAATCAGCATTGTTCTAGCAGCTTCAACAAGAGTACGATTTCGTCTTTCAACTACACCGTTCTGTTGAGGGGTTCGTGGAACACTTCTTTGATGGCTGATTCCAACGCTTTCATAGAATTCACTAAGTTGTTTGTTGACAAACTCAGTTCCATTGTCTGTTCTGATAATTCTGACAGTTTTGTTTAGTCTAACCTGCAGCTGTTTGATGAGTTTGATGATGATATCAGGAGTTTCATCCTTTGTCCTTAAGAACTTGACCCAGGTGAATCTGGAATAGTCATCAACCACAACTAACACATATTTCTTCCCAAAGATATTTTGCACCCTCATTGGTCCACATAAATCCATATGAATCATATGAAGAACTTCTGTGACAGAGTTAGTAGGTTTGGGTTTATGGGCATACTTCTTGCTTTTTCCCAATTGACATGCTGAACAAAGATGATCCTTTTCATACTTTAGTCTAGGTAACCCTACAACTAAGTCCTTTCTGGAAAGATCGTTGATGGTGCCGAAGTTCAAGTGATTGAGACGACGATGCCATAACCATGACTTTGTTTTTGAAGCCTTTGATAACAAGCAGATTGGTGAAGCTCTCATCATGTCATCGATAGAGATGGTGTAAAGGTTTGAGCCACGAGTTCCTTTTAACAGTTCCTTACCATTAAGATCTCTAACGAAGCAGGTATGTTTTCTGAAGGCTACTTCTAGATCAGAATCACAGAATTGACCAACAGAGAACAGATTATGACCTAAACCTTCCACATAATACACTCTGGAGATGACACTATCACCAACTACATAATCTCCATAACCCATAATAGCACCGAAATGATCATTACCAAATCTAACAGTCCCGATGAATTTGCTCACGAAGTTCATGAGCCGTGACCGGTCTCCAGTCATATGCTTGGAACAGCCTGAGTCCAGGTACCACAGAACGATTTGAACGATCTGCAGTTGAACACAGACAAGAATGGATAACTGGATAATTGGGATCCCCATGCAAGAATGGGTTCCATTTGGTTAGTAGCAACAGTTGGACCACCCACATCAGAAATAGAAGCATTCATATCAGACAGTGAGGTAATGGAATCATTGTGAATAGATGCAATACTAGTGTCTGTATTAACCCTATTTACAGTGTGACCACTTCTTAAGGGAATAGTTCTACCAGTAGGCATCCATTTTCTAGTGGGCATTATCTGATTAGTCTTATGACCAACAGGTATCCAATAAAAGCCTATTCTGCTGAATGTTCTTCCTGTGGGTTTCCATTGTTTTCTATCTCTCTTTCGCTTTTGCCTTTTAGCCTTTTTAGTATGAATTTTAGCATTAACAACATTAACTGGACAATTAACATCATTAGGCAAAGCATTGACATCACATCCATGATTAGAAACAGAATTCAAGCAAACATCAGAACAAGTTTTGCAAATAGTATCAGAATTCGAATTAATTACAGTACGCTTATGGCTAATACTAGAATCAACACGATTCGTTTTATTCGATTCAAACTTAACGTTCCTAGATTGTTCTTCTACTTTCTTCCAGTGCACATTCTTAGCTTGAGAGGTCCTATCATTCCTTGTATTGTCTTGAGACTTTGACCTGCTCCCTTTAATGTCACTGATTACTCCTGTAGAGGGAATGGGAACATTAGTTTGTTTTACTACTCTTTGCACCACCTGTTTAGATGTGCTGGGATCTGAACTACATGCAGGTGCACTAAGGTTCACTTTCTTAACACTAGAGGTACTGAGATTAGTACTCCTAGAAGGCACATTTGAGTTCACTTTCCTAGCATTGACAGATCTAAAATCTGAACTACTCAATGGTACACTACTCCTCACATTCAAAACATTGGGAGTCGATTCCATATCATGTTTGGCCTTAGGCATTGAGCATGGAATCAAAGGGTTAACTCTCTCACCTAATGTCTTTGGGCATATAGTGATCAAGCATTCTAAGATTTCTTGAGATCGTTTGGCATATGAGCATGCATGTCCAATTGCATTATCATGAGGTTTCTCTAGCTTATCCTCTTCAACAATCTCACGCAGGCATTCTAAGCAATCCTTAAGGGATGAGAAATATGTTTGAATGGCAAATTTGTTGTTCCTTAGATGAGGGGGGACATATGTCACAGATAAAGCATATTTATTACTGGAGCGAACCTTAGATACAACATTCTCCTCATTGATCATTGGCATTTTCCCTTTTACCTGACTCTTCAGATTCTCGATTTCCTTTTGCAATGAAGTTATTTGTTCGTTGTTTTTGTTACGAGTGACTTTAATTGATTCAAACAACTCATTGAAATGACGTTTAACCTTTTCATTTTCTTCTAGAAAACTTTCGTTTTCCTTTTGTAAAGCATTTACTAGGTTTTGAAGATGAAACGTTTGAGAATTCTGAGAATCTAAAGAAGGAGGCATTTGGGAGCCTGTCATATTGTTCGTTTGGCCCTTTAATTGAGAGATTTGGGCTTTCAACTTTCTGATCGTGTTGCACTGAGCTTGAATCTGTTCATCACGTTTGTTAATTTGAAAAACTGCATCAAACTCTGGAGCATCTGAAGATGTCTTGATATTTGAAGTTTTGACATTTTCTTTGAGATGTTGATATTTTAGTTGTAAATTAAAATACTCAACTTCTAGTTTAGAAAAATGTTTAACCAACGTGTCGTGATCATCCAGATCAATTTTCTCGTTTAGTTTAGAATTAGTTTTTTCAAGCTCAATGACACGATCATGGGAGACTTTCAGGGCCACAGATAATTCATGAAATTTGGAAGCATTAATAGAGCAATTTGAAGCAGTGAAAAACACATCTTGAGCAACACATTCAGTAATAAGATTCTCATTTAATGTATGCAGGTTCTTTCTCTCAATCTCATTATATTTTAGTGCACGCTCATAATCACTAACTTCAGCAACCATTGCATCAAATTCCTTTTCCATACCCTTAATATCAGCTTCTACCCCCTTTTTAAGACTCTCAAAGTGATCTTTTAGAAGTTTAAAGAAGGGCATGACCTCAGTTAAATAACATTCTTTCATTTGTTCAAAACCTCTTTCACCTTCAGTTATACCAGTGGGAGTGATCCTTTTCTTGCAAGTTTTCTCAAAATCAACAAATAGTTGGAATATAACGTATTGGCTAATTAATGTCTTGCTTTTAGTGGCAATTGTTCTAGGTACAAGATGCATAGGTGTATTAGGAGGATACACAGTTGCTCTAGGCATTTTCCGAAGGGGAGGGTTTGTTTCTACAATATTTTCGGCTTTCTGCTTATCTAAATCCATTTTCCAGAAGACTTGTTCGGGAGTCAACAAAGTCTGAGGCTTAAACTTGTTCAAGGAAATCCAGTTTTCCTTCTTGTAATCATGAGGAGAGAAGATTATGTTTTTCTCTTTGCATTTGGGATCATTTTGCTTCTTATTCATCTTTTCCCTAGTGATTTCATTTAATATCTTATCTTCCTCAGTGCACTCAACGCAACTAGGTTTCTGCCTAGGTTTAAGGACTTCATTACCATCATAAATTACCTTATGAGCATTTCTAGCCTTTTTAATTACCTCTGGATTTGGTTCCTCTACAAGGGGAACGCTATGCTTATCGCTTAGAACTCTATGCTTAGTGATCATGTGAGCAGTCTGAATGGTGTTTCCTTGTAAATACAACTTGTTTTCAAGTTTGTTTTTCAAAGTTTTCAGATTAGAAAAATCTCTCAAGAGTTTTGATTCCTTTGCATTAAATTCTTGCTTAAGCATTTTCACATTTTCTTGAAGTTCTTGTTTTTGCTTAGCTGTTTTAGAAAGTTTTTCTTGCAAGGAATTTAATTCTTGTTTCAATACTTCTTCTCTAAACTTACTTTTTCTAATTACTGTACTCACTTGGACATCCATTTCCTGCTCACGAGTGGTCAACTCAAATTTTGCCCGTTGTTCATAAATAGCAACACGTTCCTTATAGGCATTTAGTTCAGAAATTATGGAATTATCAGGAGCACATGCAGTGTATTCATCAAAGACATAGTCATTGTTGACTGCAGAAGATGCATCACTTGGTACAATTTCACTTTCACTTTGTTTCACGTATTGATCGTATGGGACAATATTGATATTACCCATATTTTCAATATTTGATTCAAAAGTTTCAGTTGGTTGTACTTTGTCATGCATCTGTTGCACATCAGCATCATCGTATAGTTTTAATACCTCAGAGATGAGTTTGTCCTTGGATGTGCCAGCTTGTGGTGAGGAAGAGATCTTGGGAGAAACCATTGGAGAGATGCTAGCCATAAAGATTGTGTGTGCAGTAGGTCCATCATCTACATCAGAGTCGTAAGCATCACAGTCAGCGACTTGAAAGGCATTCTGATGATTGTGACCTATCTCCTGAATAGGCTGCTCATCCACATCTGCATCATAGGTCTTGGCATTGCCCTCAGCAAGAAACAGCAATTCCTCTTCATCCAACGCAGCACCATTGTCCTGAGCTTGTGCCAGCAACATCTTATCTCTGAAGTAATCAGCATTCTGAGGACGCTTTGGAGATGTGCAGTTCCTTGCAATGTGACCTTCACCACCACAGTTGTAGCATTTGATTGGCTTAGGTTGACATTGGTTACCATTTCTTCCTCGATTCTGGTTTCCAACATAACCTCTCCCAGCTCCACCTCTTCCCTGATCATACTGTCTTTCCTGAACTGGTTGCACCACGATCCTTCCATCTTTAACAGTGGCTTGATTATGTGGGTTAGATGCAGTTCGAAGGTTGTTGTTGGTTTGTGGGAGAGAATTCATGTTTTGACTAATGAGTAGAGCTAGTTGATTAACGATGTTATCCACGCGTGCATCAGCATCAGCTTGTTTGAACATAGGATCAGGAATGAGTTTGTGATTACCATTACCCAAGGGTATGACTTGTGATGCTTTGGTTGTGATTCCAATGTTTGAGTAGAAAGCTGTTGAGTCATTAGACGAACTTGTCTCTCCCTGGTTGGTTTTGAACTGATTGAGAATCAATTTTTCAAACATGGCATGTCTCTCATTCTGAAGGAGGAAGGCATAGAGTTGCTCATAGTTTGTATTCTTCAATCCTTTAGTGAGCTTCACAGCTGTGACAAACTTGTGCCATTCGGGATTCATGTTGTTCACAAACTTTGAGTTCAGCTGAATGTTAGGCATAGTCATTCTGATGTTTCTCATGTCATTCACTAACTTATGAAATCTCACATAGTACTCATAGACACTCTCATCTGGTTTCATCTTGAAATGCTCAAATTCGTCATAGAGTTGTGATTCTCTGTCTTCCATGGTTAATTCTGAACCTGAGAGAAGCATCTTTACATTGTCCCAAACAGCCTTTGCATCAGTGTTATGATTGATCAGCTTGTAGATGTCTTTAGGAAGACCTTGAAGAACAATGTTTGAAGCCCTGATATCTGCATCGAATCTCTTTTTCTCCTTATCATCAAGCTCATCATACATCTTAGGTCTGTCCATTCCATAAACAGGAGTACCATCTTCATTAGTATCAAGTATGTCTCTAGTCGTCTCAACACGATATGGTCCTTCATCAATGGACTTGAGAATGTTGACACCATTTTCTTTTCCAAGGCAATACAATCTGATTCGTTGAGCCCAAGAATCGTAGTCAGTTCTGTCAAGCATGGGAGGACGAGTATCTGAGCCAGCTGCTTGTACATCCTCGGCAACAGTGGAGATGACAGTAGGGACGTTGGTAGACATGTTAACAGATTATACGGGATTTTATAACTCAATGATTAAACCGGGAAATAGATTCTTTCACGGGATTTTACTAAATCAAGAGAAAACCGTAAACAATCGCTCAAGTCGCTAGATGATAAAGCTCTAAGTCGCTAGAAACAAATCCACTAAGTCGCTACCAATTAATTCGCTAGACAGCCAAGTCGCTAGAATCCCAAGTCGCTAACAGAAATACAAGTCGCTAAGTAGTAACTCGCTACGGACCAAGTCGCTAACCAAATTTTGGCAGCAATTCGCTACACAAGTCGCTAGAAACACAAGTCGCTAAAGAGCAACTCGCTACTGACCAAGTCGCTACCACAAGTCGCTACCCGTAGTGGAGATTCCACTACTTGTACTTTAACTCGCTAGATCTAACTCGCTAGATTTAACACTGTAACTCGCTACAATTTTGTGAAGCAAGTCGCTACAAAGAAAGCTTATCCGTGAACTAACTCGCTACCATGAAAAACCATATAAACATCACTTTTCAATCCAAAAACAACCCAACCAAGATGATTCAAGCTTACCAAATGAAAACCTGAACACTTTTGATGATTCTAAACACAAAAGTACCAACAAAATTCAACCTTTAACACACGAAATCAACCAAATGATGCAAAAACCACTAAACCTTTTCAAACTCAAAAACCACCTAAAAACCACTATAAATCCAAAGATGTGCAAGATATGATCAAACCATGGCTCTTGATACCAATTGTAAGATATAACTTTTCACATACACATCAAACCATAACACAAAGTAGCATATAGATGGAATTCTAGAGAGAGAAAGTTAGAGGTTTAGGGAACTTAGTGAGAGAAAGTGAAAGATATTATTATGAGCTCCAACTCTCTACCTTGGGAGGTAGAGAGTATTTATAGTCTTACACAAATCGCCACACTTTGGGCTGTGGATCAGGCATACAGTGGGTAAAGACCCGTCCGTCCTCCACGGTGTTACATAACTAAATTACTACTTAACTTAAAAGAACTACGACTACGAGCTTTCTAACGATTACATATACTTGAGGTGACCGACTCTTTAATACTGGGAATTTCTAATTCCTAACAGAATATAATATCATCTACATATATTTGAACAATGATTATATGTGACTCTCTTTTCTTAGTAAATAGTGTGTTATCAACTAACCCCATGGTGTAGTTGTGTTTGATTAAGAATGACTTGAGTCTATCATACCAAGCTTTTGGAGCTTGTTTAAGACCGTAAAGGGCTTTCTTTAACTTATACACATGTTTAGGTTTTTCAAAATCGATAAATCCCGGAGGTTGAGCTACATATACTTCTTCATTAATAAAACCATTTAGAAAAGCACTTTTGACATCCATTTGATAAAACTTAAGATCATTAGCACAAGCATAAGCAAGAAGTATTCTTATAGACTCTAATCTAGTCATGGGAGCATAGGTCTCATCAAAGTCTATTCCTTCTTGTTGATTATACCCTTGGGCAACGAGTCTAGCTTTGTTTCTAGACAATACACCGTTTGCATCTAACTTGTTTCTATATACCCATTTGGTTCCTATTATGGTTTGATTACTAGGTGGAGGGACAAGTGTCCAAACATTGTTAGAAACAAATTGATTTAACTCTTCTTGCATAGCCATTACCCAACTTTCATCTTTTATGGCTTCTTGTGTATTCTTAGGTTCTATGGTTGAGACAAGACAAAATAGGCTACTTTGATTTTGGACTTGAGACCTTAAGGTTCTTTCATTTAACTTTCCTATGACCTTATCTACGGGGTGATATTTGGACTCTTTAATATTTATGATTTCATCATTTAAGGTTTCTTCTTCTTCGTTTATCTTTTTTCTTTATTACAATAGCTTCACTCTCGACAATCTCGTCATCGACAAGAGGTAGAGTAGGTTTGGGTGGACTCTCATCAAATTTTACGTTTAATGAGTCTTCAACCTTCATTGTTTCTTTATTTAATATGACGTAAGCTTTGCTATTAGGAGAGTAACCTAAAAAGATACCTTCGGTTGATTTAGGATCAAATTTTGTAAGGTAATCTTTCGTGTTAAGTAGAAAACATTTGCTACCAAAGAATCTAAAGTGATCTAACGTAGGATTTTTGCCTCGAAGTAACTCGTATGGAGTTTTACCTAAATATGGTCTAATTAAGACTCGATTAAGTATGTACGTTGAAGTATCAACGGCATTGCACCAAAACTTTTGAGGTATGGATTGCTCATTTAGCATGGTGCCACTCATTTCTTGTAGGGTTCTATTCTTTCTTTCAACTACCCCATTCGATTGTGGAGTGCGAGGAGCCGAGAAGTTGTGAGTAATACCATTAGCATCACAAAAGGCTCCAAATTGCACTTCATTATCGAATTCCCTACCATGATCCGTTCTAATAGACACTATAGGACTTCCTAATTGTCTTTGAATTTTCTTACTTAATATTTCAAAGTGAATGAACGTTTCAGTTTTGTTCTTTAAAAATTTAGTCCATGTGTACCTAGAGTAATCATCCACTATAACCAAAGTGTAGTAGTTGCCTCCATAACTTTGGATAGCGGATGGACCAAATAAATCCATGTGTAGTCACTCTAGGCACTTAGTTGTAGAGACTATGTTTTTAGCTTTGTAACTAGCATGGACTTGTTTTCCTACGTTACAAGCATCACAAAAGTGATGTTCATATTTTAATTTTGGTATATCTTTTGCTAGATCTTTGGATGATAGTGATTGAAGAAGTCGCATATTGGCATAACCCAATCTTCGATGCCATAAGGTCGAAGTATCATCCATAGAAGTAAGACAAAGTTTGTCTTTAGGTTCATTACCAATTTTAATGACATAGACTCCATGTTTCCTAATTCCTCTACCTATGGTGATACCGTTTTTCAATATCTTACTACCGGTTTCGTTAAAAAGTACGTTGCACTTTTTATCACATATTTGTCCTATACTTAAGAGGTTAAAGTTTAGGTTTTCTATGTGACACACATCATTAATGGTTAGAGATTTGTTAGAAATCATACCTTTACCGATGATTTTGCTTTTGCTATTTCCAAATACCACATTTCCTCCATTGAAGGATTCATATGTGGAGAATAAATCTTTATTGCCGGTCATGTGCCTTGTGCACCCGCTATCCTTGATCCACTCATCCAGATCTTGGTCGACCTTTAAGCACACCTCGTCATTTGCCATGAGACAAATTTCTTTGTCCTCCTCCTCGCTCATTCCCCATGAACCGCTCATGAATGCCTTTTGATAATTGCGTTTGGGACACTTACTAATAATGTGATTTGGGTCCCCACATTTAAAGCAAGCGCGATCATCCCTTGCCTTCTCGTCCTCTTTGCTTTTCCGGAATCCTTTCTTGTCGTTATATGGTTGTTTGACGTATCTTCCCTTCCTTCTAAAGAACTTTTTGAAGTCCCTTACCGCCATGGCATACTCCTCGTCATCACTATCCGAAGAGGAGTCTTCTTCATCGCTTGAGACCTTCTTGGCTTTAAGGGCAAGAGATTTGTGCTTCTCTTTCACTTTTGAGGCTTCAGAATCTTTAGCAAGGACAAGCTTATAGACCTTTAAGTTGCCTATGAGTTCATCAAGGGTGAGGATTGTCAAGTCTTTTGATGTGCTTGTAAAGATGTAATTATAGTATTGAAATTAGCAAAAGAATGATCTATAGTTTCCTCATCCGATATTGAAAATTGTTCATATTGTTGAACAAATAGATCTATTTTATTGTTTTTCACTTGTTGATTACCTTGACGAGTTACAACTAAAGAATTCCAAATTTCTTTAGAGGTTTTAAGCATGGAGATTCTTTCGAATTCCTTTTTGGGTAAAGCATTATATAAAACCATTTTAGCTTCACTATTTTTTGAAAGCTTTTTCTTAATCTCATCGGTGAGTTTATCATGAGGTATGTTAACTAAATTTTCATTTTCATCTTTTGCAGTGGCTTCAAAATCACCTTCAACAATGATGTACCAAAGATCAATATCTTTAGACTTCACATACGTTTCGTATATATTTTTTCAATATATAAAACCATTAGTTTCAAGTAGTGGAGGTCGTTGCATGGATTGCCCTTCCTTGTAATTTTCAGAACCCATAGTGATCGAAAAGTTTTTAAAATACGGTTTACTTTAAAACTTTTATAAACTTAGCTAATGATGCCAATTGTGGAAAACTAGAAGAGGGGGGGGGGTTGAATAGTTTTGCCGATTTTAAATTAGTTTCTAAAAACTTTAGATTCGAGGTTATGTGAAATCGTATGGATGAAGATAAAGTATAGATCTAAGAGTAGTGCAAGTAAAGAAAGTAAAGTAAGGGATAGAAATGACACAACCGATTTATAGTGGTTCGGCTACAAGGACACCTTCCTTGCCCTACTCCACTCCCCGAGTCACCTACTCGAGAGTTCAAGCACTATGTCAAAAAACTCCTTCAACTTGGAGGAGAAGCCTTCACAACGTTGCTTACACCTTTTTCCGGTACAAAGCTAAATACCGAGTCCGTAACACGGAGGACCAAACAAACATGTCACACCCCAAATTACCTGTTTTGCAGCGGAATGGAATTCCTGGGGGTTGACTGTCATAGCATCACAATCACAGTCATATTGAACGACCTAAAGTGTCATTTGGAAAATACATCGTTTGATTTAATAAAATAATCAGAGTTTACAAAGTGTAGGTCCCAAATGAAAATCATTATGTGCGGAAATAAGTTTGTTACCAGTCAAACGATATTTTTAAAGTTCATAAAACCCAAGTGAGACGCGTCGTCACCGCGACTCTATGATATGTCCACATGCATGCCATGAAGTGAATGCCTTAGATACCTGAGATAAAACATGCTAAAAAGTGTCAACACAAAGGTTGAGTGAGTTCATAGAGTTTGTAATGAAATGTAAAGCCTTTCAAAATCGTTTATGCAGCAAAGGCATTGTAAATCCACTCAGTTCCAAGTTCCGCCCATACAAAACTTGCAACCTGTGTGTTCACAACCCACTGCCAAAATGTGTATAGTTTATGTTCAAGCACATGATGTCAAATGAATTCACAATAGTACCTAACTCGACGTAAAACCATAGCATATAATCAATAGCACCTGACTCAATGTATCAGTAGTCAACTGATTTAGAACATTATACGACGTAGAACTATAGCACATAATCAATAGCACCTGACTCAATGTATCAGTAGTCAACTGATTTAGAACATTATACGACGTAGAACTATAGCACATAAACAAGAACAATTGATATAGTACAACATTCGGTTTTGAAATGATGGTGATCATGATAGAATTTATCCTTAAAAATATAAAGTACTTGTGAAAAATAGTTAAGCATGTATCTCCCCCAAAATAGTTCAAAACATATAAAAGTAGGGGCTACGAAACTCACTTAGACAATGATGCGATGGCAAAAGTGAGTACACCGAAATGTAGCGTGAATCTCTAAACTTGACCTATTATGAATGATATGATATATAATAAGTTATGATGTAATGTTATGCATGCAATTCGTATGATATCTATACCACTTGTACATTTGAAAATAATGTTTAACGTCGAAATGTATGTTTATGACATCTCGTCATATTATAAAATACTTTACAAGTATTTACGTTGAGATGATATCCTACGATAGTCATTTAATGATTTATTATGAAATTATAACTTTTCGTCGTAAAATAATGTCATTTGACAATTTCATGAAAGTGACTAAACGGCCTTGAAAAGCTAGTCGTAAAATGGTGCACGTCGAGTGTTAGGAAACGAACTCAACGGTTTTGGGAAGCTTGTATCATTATCTCAAAGTTTTAGCATTTAAGTTTTCATCCTAGAGGTCTCGATCATGGAGAAAAATATAGGCTAAGTATGGTACTTGTGTCCAAAATATCGTTTAAGGGTGGTTTTCGGCAAAGTTTAAGTAACTGATTTGTCGAATTAGGCTTAGGGGTTATGTGTGTGGATAAAACCTCAATATCGATATCAAAAATAACCACGAAGATAGATTCAAATTCTCTTAGGAAAAAGAATAATAAATCAAATCCCGTGTGTGATTGTGTATACGGATTAGACAACCCGAATCGTTTTCCCAACGAGGCGTGAATTGCCAACGTCGTTTTTGGTTCGGAATTTAATGCTCGATGTTTTGATTTGTTTGTTTTTGATTATTAAACTACGGGAATGGGGAAAGTAATTAAGGGAATCTATATTACGGGAAATCCTAAGTGCGATTATAACTAAAACGTAATTAATAAACGTAAATAAAATGCAACTACGTCTAAATTATATCCTAAAAATGCCTAATTCTACTTTTATACTAAAAATGATATGTAAAAACTAATTTAGAATTAAAACTATTTTTTTGGATTTTTCTGGATTTAATTTAAATTAAAAACTAATTTTTAACTAATTAAACTAAATTAAAATACTAAAAATTATGAAATTTAGGGAGAAAAATATGAAACTACTTTCTAAAAATATAAAATATCATAAGAGACTTTTCAAAACTATTTTTGTATTTTTCAGATTAATTTTCTATTTTCTACTAATTTAAAACTAATTTAATCTAATTTAAATCGTGAAAAATACAAAATAAAAGGGGAAAAATATGGAAAAATCTTTTTTATGCTTTTTATATTTATCTTAAACTATTAAAATTGAAAAATTATTTTTTTGAGCTTTTTCTTAATTATTTGCAATAAAACCTATTTAAAAGTGATTAAAAACTAATTTTAATTAAGAAAAATACTAAATGGTGGCCAAAATTAATGAAAAATTCAGGAAAACTCTGAAATACTATTCTGGTTCTATGAAAAATGAGAAATATGGGGCTTATGTGTAGAAATCAAGGGCTGCAGTGTAAATTAAGCCAAAATAAGCACTTAAAAATAAGCTACAAGCTATAAACTGATTTTAAGCTAAGGGGATCTTAAAGTAATCTTAAAATGACAGTGATAGAACTAAGGGAACATACAATAGGCTAGTAATTCAGGGATGCTTAAGCTAAAGTGGAAAATACTTAAAGAAATAAGCTAATAAGCTAGGGGATCATTCAAATAAGCTATATATGAAGGGAGACCTAAATAGCTATCTAAACTAAGGTATCTAGGAGAAATTTAAGCTAATCTTTAAGTCTAATAAGCTCTAAAAGCTAACTGTGGTTACTGAGATGCCAACAGTTAAGGCAGAATGGGACAACTTTTGAGCTTATAAATAAGCTAGCAAACAAGCTTCTTATGCCAAAATGAGCTAAATCAGATTTGACCCATGTACCAGAGAGTACAAAGAACCAATTTTTAAGAGTTTTGAAGCTCAAATGAGGAGTTTACAAGATCTGATCTAACAGGGTGTTGAGGACTCTTTTAAACTGTTTTGCTGATTACCAGTTTGGACAGGTTTTAAAATCTAAATTTGAGCTAGTAAAAGTTGTTGAAAATTCTTGGAAATTGATTATAAGCTAACTCTAGCTGCTAGACTATACTCAAAACAATTTTTTTTTTATTTTTGAAGTGATTTGGACAGTAAGAGCAGCTAGGGAAAATGACCAAGAATCTGTTTTTGACAGAAACTTAAAACAGTGACCCAAGTTCTAAACTGACCCAATTGATTTTGCACTAATAAGACTCTGACTTAAGACTTTAAGACACACTATCTAGGACCAAATGAACTTCAAAACAACAATGAAAACAGGTTTAAACCTCTAACTGCCATACTACTATTTTTGATAAAACCATTTTACTCAAACTTTAAAAACTGAACTACTGCTATTAGAGACTACAAAGAAGCCTTAAAAACTACTTATCCAGCAAGATTAAACCTAATGAGAGCTTAAAGAGCTCATCAAATGACCAAAAGTGGTGAGGAACCCACAGTGCCAAACACCCCTTTATCAAGAGTGTTTGGCAGAATTGGCCTAGATAGGTTTGCTAAACTGGAAATCTTAAAAGACAAAAGTATAGACACCTTATTTAATAAGAGAAAAGCTATTTCAGAGGTGAATAAGCAAAAGAGATAAGCAAATAAGCAGTTTGACTATTGTTGACTCTTTTTTTTTTATTTTTATAAAAACTGAACAAGAACAAAATAAGATGGTAAAACAAGCTCACATAAGCTATATAGAGCTTATATGAGCTGAAACAAACAATATTTAGAGCTTGAATCAAAGGAAGAGTACGGATTGAGATCAACCAAGAAATGAAATACTTGAAAATTTTTATTAAAACTAAAAGTGAGATTACAAAATAAACTGAGAATAACTAACTTTAAGAAACCATTACTGAAAAGCTTAAAAGATACAAGAAATGAAAATTTAATTGAAAGGTAAATTGCTACTAAACTACACGAATTACAATGTGAACATAGGGGTCCTATTTATAGCCTTGAGGAGGAGGTCTTGGGATCCTTGGAAGAGCCTAGAAGGCTGATTCTGAGCCATTCATTCCTTCCATCATCATAAGCACCAATCAAAATGCACCATTTCGCCCATTGATGTGTCTAAGCCAATAGCCGAGCTCCAAAATGCCACGTGGTCACTCTTATCTTGACAAGTCAGGTGGGATAAGATTTCTAGAAGGATTTGAGAGATGCTAGTACGAGGTTGATGTTTGGGAGAGGTTTTATTTGTGGTGTACGGGGTGTGTTTGGGAGGAGGAAGGAGGTGCCCTGTTTAGGGCGCGTTTGGCTTATAATAATGTTTTTCAAATATGGTTGACCGGGTAAGGATTGTTGACTCGGGTCAAAATACGGGTAAAGTGAGTTTATTCGGGTTGAGGGGTTTTAATTCACCGGGTTGTTTAGTTTGAGTGTTTGGGCCGGATACATGAGATTTGGGCCAAGAGTGGTTTGTTGGATAATGGATTTAGTGTAGTGTAAATATTGGATTTGGACTAACTTGGTGATAAATGGTAACTATAGGGACCAATGTTGTACTTTCTGAAACTTCAGGGGCTGAACATGTAAAATCTGAAAGTATCTTCAAGGGATCACTCTTGACAATCTTCAATAGACCAAGGACCAAATTGCAAATTTCTGAATCTCCAAGGGCCATTTCTGACAAATGCTGAAACTTGAGGGACTGTTTCTGACATTTCTTCAAACTTTGATCAAATCTTCACAAATCATCCTCAGTGATTAGAAATCTTCATAAATGCAAAATTCTGACCTTCCGGCTCAGCTTAAGCTCTCTTAATCTCTCGTGCTCGGATTTACGTCTGATTTGGTTCCTTTTTGCGTGTTTTTACATATCCATACCTGCACAAGCACAAACTCAAGAAAACCACAAATATTAGCAATAAACGGCTCTTTCTTGGTTATTTTGGGTCATTTTTGATATAGAAAAGGTATGTGTTTTAGCACATACCAAAATACCCCAGACGAAACTATTGCCGTGTCCTCACGCAATGCAATCAACTCACGCTTCTAAAACCAAGGATTTCAATCTCTTTCTACTAAACCTATGAAGAAGTAGTCAAGATTCCTCAAAAGAGATTAAGAAAGCCTTAATTCTAAAAACGCCCCGTTTACCTTTTAATTCACATGTAGATATTACGATTAAGCACATTCCGGTTATGAATGACGGTTTGTTGATCTTTCATGTCGATCGATAACTCCAACATTTTTCAAACGACACGTTAGGATCACGGAGTAAGAAACACAACACAGCGTGAAGTGACCATACGGATAGAATACATCGTCCCTGATTTTTCACAAGTCCCAAACTAAGCGTAAAACCGAAATCATTGTTAAATATGACTCTAGATGCTAACACTACCCATGGAAGTTACTTGTGTACTTACTTTTCGTTCCCATTTTCCTATTTCCTCTAGATTATTTTATTTTTGTGAGAAATGAATTTCTTCAAATTCTCGTTTCGATAAGAATTATTCCGATAAAGATACAAAGCTAAGTCGATAATTAGTTATCCGTCTTCTCTCAAGAACCATTGTCGTAAAAATGAGGTCCACATCAAGGAATTTTATTACTAACTTTTGATTTTTTTTTTTCATATATATATATATATATATATTTTTTTTACTTATACTTTTACTTGTATGAGCTGTGAACCACGGAGCTTCACGGGGTAATTCCAAGACTATAGGCTTCATGAGATGAGAATCCCGGCTGGTTAGGCTAAGACCTCATTCAATCCCGGCTAAAGATCCAAGGGTCCGATCTCGACACCGCAGCTCACAACTTTTCTTATTACATTTCACATATCACTTATTACTCATTTATTCGTTACGGATCCTTGATGTGTACCCAATTTTTAAAACAAAGATTCTTTTAAGAAGATAAAGAACTAACCATCGCCAAAAACTCAACATCTCTAATTATTTAGACAGATATGGGGTGAAACAATTTTGTGGGAACAAAAAGCCATAAGTACCTTCGATGGGCTCTAAAGAGAACCAACTACTCCACGTTTAGCATCTAAACTCATAAGTAACTCTATCATTTCTCGATCTCTGCAAATTTAAAATCCCAAATAATGAGATCCGCAGATGCTTAGCCGATAATTTTTAGATTATCTATGGTTAAGGGAACAAGCTAGGGCTCAACACGCCCAGTCAAGTCAGAATTCCATTCCTACTCTCACCAGCGGAAAGTCAATCAAGGTGTCAAAACATATATTAACTTAGCAAATGTTTCGTCTAATGAAATCAAGTCATGCATATTTAAAGTCACTCAGGGAAACTTGCAAATTCTTGGCCTTGTGAGCTAGAATTCGCATTTTATAGCTTCTTGTCTAAGAGACTAGCCAACTTTTCAATCAAAAAGACTAACAAAAGCTTACAAAAAATTTTAAATTTTTTCACATTTTTGCACAATTTTTCATTTTCTAAGGAAAAACGGGGTTACGAGAGAAACACAACAGAAATAAGCAAGTGCGGTCAAATCAAATCGAAGATTACCCTACCCCAGACTAGAACGAAACATTGTCCTCAATGTTTAAAGCAAGGGTATCACGAAAATCTAAAAGCCGTTTATTAAGTATGCTAGAAGATAAACGTTAGTCGATAAGATTAGGATATCGGATTTCCATCAGCATCGATCATGAGACTCGAGTGGAGAAAAGACAAACTTCGAGCACGAGAGTCTTCATATCGGGAACATCCTAAACACAACATCACAAACAACCAAACACGAGAAATCGAAGAGGCAGACCCCTTTGAGTCACTTATTAGAAAATAGAAAGAAGATAGATAAGCATGGGGTGCCTCCCACGAAGCGCCACTGTTTTTCTTTAACGAGTCGCTAGCCTGACTTGTCCCCGAATTCATTTGTCCTTGGGGAAGCAAACGGAAGGGATACCCGGATCAAAGACGGTATCCTCACTCCGGAGGAAAAGAGAATGGGTGGGTTGGGTGGGGAAGAAAATGTCGGGCATCAGCACATAAGGGATAACATGAAAGAATGATCCATCATCCGGCGGTTTTGCGGGTGGACGAAGGAATGATGGATCACAATGAGAATACTCCATAGAAGAAGGGAGTCCATGGTACAGAAAGGTGTATTCCAAAGGTTCATCAACGAAGGTATCCAAGAGAGGATCCTTTTTCCGGTTAACTTTTGTGATAAGAATGTCTTCTCCGAAGAGTATCCCAGGGTTAAAAATCTTGTCCTCGGAGAGGAATGAAATCAAAGTATCATCCACGTGAAAATCCTCACGAGGAGAGGAATCACTCTCGGATAAAAAATAGTGTGGAATCTCTGTATCAACAAGCTCATCAGTCGAAATCTTAACTTCCTTATCTTTCTTTGGGTAAAACGGATCATCATATTCGTCTTCTTTAGAAAGGATCGAGTTGGTGGGAGCAAGTTCATCGGTGAACTTCTCAAAGTAAATCGACGGATCTTGATATAACAAATATTCAATTTCGCGTAAGTCGGCTCTAAAATCAAAGATGTCATCCTCACTTCCCGGTGGAAGAGGATCCATATGAGCGAGTTCATCGGCGAACTCCTCGAGAAGTAAATCAATGGAAGAATCCTTGAGCTCGGGCTCCGAAGGATTAAAAGACGGCTTAACTTCTTGAATAACTTTTTCAGAATCTCCATAAAGCATTTGTTCAATCAAACGAATATCTCCTTCGATATCGATGTCGGCATTATCAATTTCCGGTGAAACTGAATCACTTTGCAAATAAGCTTCAATTTCTTTCATGATAGAATCATCTTCCTCATATTGAGTATGGGAAGGTAAAGAATCAGAAGAAGGAGTGGGATTGCCACTCAAAGAAAACTCGGTGTTTTTAGAAACAAGATCAATCCGATACACAGAGAGCGGAGGTGGGACAAGTGGTGTGCTCTTAGAGCTAGCATTTTCCACCACAACCGTAGTAGTCTCCTTTTCTAGTTTCTTATTTTGCTCAGCACGTATTGTAGACAAACTTTTAACCGTGAAACGTGAAAGATCAAATCTCGATGTCTTAGGCCCAACTTTTTGAACAACCGGAGGTTGGACGTTTTTGGTACTTCCGTTATTAGTAGGAATTCCCGGGTCCTTTGTCACCTCGGTGTTACTAATTTTGGCCACATCATATTGTTTGGTAAAAGATTTTGAAGTATTGTTAACGTTAAACGTGACGGCTTCTTTTCCAACTCTTAAAGTGATTTCTCCTCCATAAACATCAATCAACGCATGTCCCGTCCTTAAAAAGCATCTTCCGAGAATAAGGGGTACACGAGGATCGGCATCGAAATCAACGACAACAAAATACGCGGGGAAATCGAACTTCCCCACTTTAACAAAAACATCCTCGGCTATACCGATTGGTTGAGTCGTAGTTCGGTCGGCTAGCTCGAGGGTCATACATGTCGGGGTAAGTGGAGGCAATGAAAGCTTATCGTAAATTGATTTCGGCATCAAATTGATACTTGCGCCAAGATCGGCCAAGGCGGAGCACTGAATAATTCCTTGAAAATCGCACGGAATGAGGAATTTGCCGGGGTCACCTAACTTTTCGGGAAGTTTCTTGAGAATAACCGCCGAACAATTCTCATTCAAAGACGTTTTTGCCAAATCAACAATTTTCTCTTTGTTACTTAACATTCCTTTTAGTGTCGAAACAAATTTAGGCATGAGAAGAAGAGCATCCGCAAAGCTAATTTCGAAGTGAAGATCTTGAAATATCTGAAAGAATTTTTCCATTTGAAGATTTGCTTGTTCACGTTGCTTTTGATCATTCATCCTTGACGGGTATGGGAGTGTTGTTTTTGACTTAGGCTTTTCAGCCGGAGCATCCTTGTGCTCAGAAGTCGGGACAACCGTGGGTTGGACATTCTCAGTACTCCCCTTATCAGTAGGAAGCACTGGGTCCTTTGTCACCCCAGTCTCACGGTCTACCACACCAGACAGAGAAGAAGAAATAGTGGTAGGAACCGCGGGTTCATCGTAAGCAACACCACTTCGGGTAGTGATAGCTTTCATGTCACCTCTCGGGTTAGGAATAGTATTACTCGGAAGAGAACTCGAGGGTTGAGAATAAGACGTAGAAGGTTGATTAGCTTGAAAGAAACTAGCCATCATATCCTTAATTTCTCTCATATTCTTGTTATTCGTAACTTCCATGTCTCTTTTGAAATCCGTCCTCATGCTGTTAATTTGAGTTTGCAAATTTCGAATGGTGCTATCAGAACTCTTCATGTAAGATAGAAATTCATTGTTCGGAACAGCTTGATATTGTTGTTGAGAAGGTGGTTGATAAACTTGAGGTGGAGGAGCTTGGTAGTTTTGATTACCATGACTGAGATTGGCTCCTCTGTTTTGATTGTAAGATTGGTTTTGATAACGGTTTTGGTTTTGTTGAGGAACGGGTGCAAAACCGGGTGGTCCCATTTGGTTGGCACGGTATCCTTGGTTCTGATTTTGAACCGGATTAGCAGATGCTATGGAAGCATTTCGGAGATCGCCATCGGTGGCTTGACAATTATAGTACGGATGAGGACCACCGCAAATAACACATGTTTCAGTAACGGCTTTGACTGGTTCGGATTTATGAATCTTAAACTCTCTCATCATAGAATTAATAGCATCAGTCAGTCCACTCAACTCACTCCTCTGAATGTAGTTGTCGTTCGAAGTGATCTTAGAAACAACCGGTCGGTTCCTAGACGAGGAAACTTTTGACTTATTTTCTATAATCGTTCTAATATCAGTGGGCATACGACTCAAGATATTACCACCGGCGGCCGCGTTAAGCGAATCTTGATCGGACGGAGTAAGAGCATTATAGAACGTATCAATCTGATGGAGATCGGTAAAACCGTGATTTGGGCATTTTCGTAAAAGTTCCTTGAATCTATCCCATGCTTCCCCAAAACTTTCGTCAAATTTTTGTTGAAAATTTATGATTTGATTTCGTAACATTGTTATTTTTGACGGAGGAAAGAATTGGTTCACAAACTTCTTAGAAAGATCTTCCCATGTTGTGATCGACTGAGGGGGTTCTTTTTCGAGCCAAGTCCGGGCTGCCCCCTCAAGGGAAAATGGAAACAATCTCAACTTAATCGACTCATGAGAGACGCCCCGAAAGTTAATCGTGGAAGCAACTTGATTAAACCAACGGAGATGTGCGTGGGGCTCCTCATGATCTAAACCACAAAAAGGTTTATTAGACACCAATTGTATTAGATTTGTTTTTAGTTCAAAATTTTCGGTGTTAATTGGTGGAAGTACGATAGCATCACCGTAGCCGTCTACGGGAGCTTGAAGTAACTCGTTCATCGTTCGAGTGTCTGCCATGACGGGTTCTTCAATGATAGTACGTAACTCGGGTACGTCTATTCTCTGATTACGTCTACGTCGTGATTGAGAGCGAGTGCGCATGCACTTAAAAACCAAGTCAATTAAAAGAAACCGATATTCGAAAACACAGTGAACTTAAACCAATAATCCCAAGTGAATAAATCACCTCTACAAGACAAACGCACAAGCGAGCGGAGAAGCTTTGTAGGTCAGCGCGAAGCTTATTAAAAACCCGCTTCTTTACAGCCGCAATTTAATGTCAGGCCGTCCTTATACCCACCACACAGTTTGTTTATCCGATAGAAGTAAATAAACTCACAAGCGACACAAAGGCAAGTTTTTGATCTTTTGTTCGGGAACTTATAATGATAACACCTCCGTTGAGAATGTTATATACTTGGTGTCTTCTATTTATTATCAAAAACAAAGAGAAAATCTTTTTGTATTTTTAATCTGATATATATATACAAAAGAAAAAGGAAAATATTTTTTACTTTTTTATTTTATAGAAAAATAGTAACTTCACGAATGAAGGATCTCGAGTCACTAATCGTCAAACCTCAAACGATATTGTCGTGACACAACCTCCCCGGCAGCGGCGCCAAAATTTGATTTGATAAATAAGGCTTAGGGGTTATGTGTGTGGATAAAACCTCAATATCGATATCAAAAATAACCACGAAGATAGATTCAAATTCTCTTAGGAAAAAGAATAATAAATCAAATCCCGTGTGTGATTGTGTATACGGATTAGACAACCCGAATCGTTTTCCCAACGAGGCGTGAATTGCCAACGTCGTTTTTGGTTCGGAATTTAATGCTCGATGTTTTGATTTGTTTGTTTTTGATTATTAAACTACGGGAATGGGGAAAGTAATTAAGGGAATCTATATTACGGGAAATCCTAAGTGCGATTATAACTAAAACGTAATTAATAAACGTAAATAAAATGCAACTACGTCTAAATTATATCCTAAAAATGCCTAATTCTACTTTTATACTAAAAATGATATGTAAAAACTAATTTAGAATTAAAACTATTTTTTTGGATTTTTCTGGATTTAATTTAAATTAAAAACTAATTTTTAACTAATTAAACTAAATTAAAATACTAAAAATTATGAAATTTAGGGAGAAAAATATGAAACTACTTTCTAAAAATCTAAAATATCATAAGAGACTTTTCAAAACTATTTTTGTATTTTTCAGATTAATTTTCTATTTTCTACTAATTTAAAACTAATTTAATCTAATTTAAATCGTGAAAAATACAAAATAAAAGGGGAAAAATATGGAAAAATCTTTTTTATGCTTTTTATATTTATCTTAAACTATTAAAATTGAAAAAATATTTTTTTGAGCTTTTTCTTAATTATTTGCAATAAAACCTATTTAAAAGTGATTAAAAACTAATTTTAATTAAGAAAAATACTAAATGGTGGCCAAAATTAATGAAAAATTCAGGAAAACTCTGAAATACTATTCTGGTTCTATGAAAAATGAGAAATATGGGGCTTATGTGTAGAAATCAAGGGCTTCAGTGTAAATTAAGCCAAAATAAGCACTTAAAAATAAGCTACAAGCTATAAACTGATTTTAAGCTAAGGGGATCTTAAAGTAATCTTAAAATGACAGTGATAGAGCTAAGGGAACATACAATAGGCTAGTAATTCAGGGATGATTAAGCTAAAGTGGAAAATACTTAAAGAAATAAGCTAATAAGCTAGGGGATCATTCAAATAAGCTATATATGAAGGGAGACCTAAATAGCTATCTAAACTAAGGTATCTAGGAGAAATTTAAGCTAATCTTTAAGTCTAATAAGCTCTAAAAGCTAACTGTGGTTACTGAGATGCCAACAGTTAAGGCAGAATGGGACAACTTTTGAGCTTATAAATAAGCTAGCAAACAAGCTTCTTATGCCAAAATGAGCTAAATCAGATTTGACCCATGTACCAGAGAGTACAAAGAACCAATTTTTAAGAGTTTTGAAGCTCAAATGAGGAGTTTACAAGATCTGATCTAACAGGGTGTTGAGGACTCTTTTAAACTGTTTTGCTGATTACCAGTTTGGACAGGTTTTAAAATCTAAATTTGAGCTAGTAAAAGTTGTTGAAAATTCTTGGAAAGTGATTATAAGCTAACTCTAGCTGCTAGACTATACTCAAAACAAAATTTTTTTTTATTTTTGAAGTGATTTGGACAGTAAGAGCAGCTAGGGAAAATGACCAAGAATCTGTTTTTGACAGAAACTTAAAACAGTGACCCAAGTTCTAAACTGACCCAATTGATTTTGCACTAATAAGACTCTGACTTAAGACTTTAAGACACACTATCTAGGACCAAATGAACTTCAAAACAACAATGAAAACAGGTTTAAACCTCTAACTGCCATACTACTATTTTTGATAAAACCATTTTACTCAAACTTTAAAAACTAAACTACTGCTATTAGAGACTACAAAGAAGCCTTAAAAACTACTTATCCAGCAAGATTAAACCTAATGAGAGCTTAAAGAGCTCATCAAATGACCAAAAGTGGTGAGGAACCCACAGTGCCAAACACCCCTTTATCAAGAGTGTTTGGCAGAATTGGCCTAGATAGGTTTGCTAAACTGGAAATCTTAAAAGACAAAAGTATAGACACCTTATTTAATAAGAGAAAAGCTATTTCAGAGGTGAATAAGCAAAAGAGATAAGCAAATAAGCAGTTTGACTATTGTTGACTCTTTTTTTTTTTATTTTTATAAAAACTGAACAAGAACAAAATAAGATGGTAAAACAAGCTCACATAAGCTATATAGAGCTTATATGAGCTGAAACAAACAATATTTAGAGCTTGAATCAAAGGAAGAGTACGGATTGAGATCAACCAAGAAATGAAATACTTGAAAATTTTTATTAAAACTAAAAGTGAGATTACAAAATAAACTGAGAATAACTAACTTTAAGAAACCATTACTGAAAAGCTTAAAAGATACAAGAAATGAAAATTTAATTGAAAGGTAAATTGCTACTAAACTACACGAATTACAATGTGAACATAGGGGTCCTATTTATAGCCTTGAGGAGGAGGTCTTGGGATCCTTGGAAGAGCCTAGAAGGCTGATTCTGAGCCATTCATTCCTTCCATCATCATAAGCACCAATCAAAATGCACCATTTCGCCCATTGATGTGTCTAAGCCAATAGCCGAGCTCCAAAATGCCACGTGGTCACTCTTATCTTGACAAGTCAGGTGGGATAAGATTTCTAGAAGGATTTGAGAGATGCTAGTACGAGGTTGATGTTTGGGAGAGGTTTTATTTGTGGTGTACGGGGTGTGTTTGGGAGGAGGAAGGAGGTGCCCTGTTTAGGGCGCGTTTGGCTTATAATAATGTTTTTCAAATATGGTTGACCGGGTAAGGATTGTTGACTCGGGTCAAAATACGGGTAAAGTGAGTTTATTCGGGTTGAGGGGTTTTAATTCACCGGGTTGTTTAGTTTGAGTGTTTGGGCCGGATACATGAGATTTGGGCCAAGAGTGGTTTGTTGGATAATGGATTTAGTGTAGTGTAAATATTGGATTTGGACTAACTTGGTGATAAATGGTAACTATAGGGACCAATGTTGTACTTTCTGAAACTTCAGGGGCTGAACATGTAAAATCTGAAAGTATCTTCAAGGGATCACTCTTGACAATCTTCAATAGACCAAGGACCAAATTGCAAATTTCTGAATCTCCAAGGGCCATTTCTGACAAATGCTGAAACTTGAGGGACTGTTTCTGACATTTCTTCAAACTTTGATCAAATCTTCACAAATCATCCTCAGTGATTAGAAATCTTCATAAATGCAAAATTCTGACCTTCCGGCTCAGCTTAAGCTCTCTTAATCTCTCGTGCTCGGATTTACGTCTGATTTGGTTCCTTTTTGCGTGTTTTTACATATCCATACCTGCACAAGCACAAACTCAAGAAAACCACAAATATTAGCAATAAACGGCTCTTTCTTGGTTATTTTGGGTCATTTTTGATATAGAAAAGGTATGTGTTTTAGCACATACCAAAATACCCCAGACGAAACTATTGCCGTGTCCTCACGCAATGCAATCAACTCACGCTTCTAAAACCAAGGATTTCAATCTCTTTCTACTAAACCTATGAAGAAGTAGTCAAGATTCCTCAAAAGAGATTAAGAAAGCCTTAATTCTAAAAACATCACGTATTTTATTCATTACAACTCCGCTCGACGAACGGTTGGACATTTTGGAAAATATGCTAGGCGAACTTATTTTTACTAGAAGACATCACGTTATAAAAAGTACTACATCCTTGTTAAAAACGACCCTCAACATGGTCACTTGTTGCCGTAAGGTTTGTCTAATAGAAATATATTAGTTTTTCTTATATAATAAAGTTACGGCAACTTTGTGTAAACGTGTATAATTTAATCGTTACAAGTCCGTTTTCTACATTTTATATGTCCTTAGCTTCGTATCAAAGTATACTAATATATTTTTGATAAGTCGACACAATTTATAACGCTTAAGACTCATTTTTGACTCGTACAAAGTAGACGTAACATGCTGAATTTTCTGGTTTTTACACTTTTCGTCGTCAAACTTGAAAAATTCATATCTTCTTCGTTATAGCTCCGTTTTAACCCGTTCAAGCGGCCACATTTTCGTTTTAAAGTATATTTTCTAAATATCTAGGCCAAAATGTTTTATCTACTGTCGAAAATTCCAGATTCCAAAAATATGGACAGACCCTTAATTAAACTTGTCGAAATGAGTTTTTCTCGCGCCAAACCTATTCTAACCAATTCAAAACAACTCCAAAGATATTCTAATCCTACCATACACCTTCTTAGGGTGTCATGGGTTCCTAGACATCGCCAAAAGTGATATATTTCAAGGAATAATTATAGGATAACTTATATAAACTTATAGTGCTTAAAAACAATTTAAGAAGTATAAACATCCATATAAATTGCATGTTTTACTCAAACATGATAAAATGAACACAACATGAATATGAAAGATGATGATGAATATGAAATGCTTACTAGTTACTTGATGAGGTTTTATGAACAAAGGATTAATCCTAAACACCCAAGGTTTTTATTTCACAACCTTAATCAAGAGTGTGTCTAGATTGTTTTGAACTTGATTAGAAATTTTTTGAAGAACTCCTCTTGATCCTTGAGGTTGGCCGGTTATAGAGAGAAGAGAGGAAGGAAATAGTTTGATCTTTTACACTTTGGATAATGAGTAAGTATGTGTAGTTTATGAATATTATACAATATAAATGGAAGATATTATGTAAATTTTGAGTGAGTCATCCCCCTTGTGTCGACAAGGGGGTATTTGAATTAGCAATTACATTTTTTTTATTAGTATTAAGATGTAGATAAGATGTATTCTTGAAAGTATATTTGAGTAATTAGGTATATATTTGAACATTTAGGGTAGCGTTAACTAAAAATAAATTTTAACGGGTCAAAATAAAATGTATTGAAGTCATAAAAATTATAAAAATACATTTCTTGCAAAATTTGAGTGAAATAATAATTATCGTGTAGTTTTTACGAAAACCGTCGTAATTATATAAATATAACAATTTATATACAAAACTAAATTTAAAACACTGGGTAAACTCATAATATTATTTTTATAATCTTAATATGAATATAAAAATATATCGAGATAATTTTTGGAAGTATCTGATCAAATGTTCAAAATAATTAATTACGCGATAGCGTTTATTTAATAAAAATTATACGTTTAATGAAAAATGCAAAACCATGCATGAACTAATATGATGATAATGATGCTAATGATATGTAGACTAAACCTAGTCTATATGAAATGTCCTTGATGATTGTTCATGAATTCGCAGCTAAACCATTAAGGTTACGCGAATTCGATACTCGTAAACCTAGTTTACGATAATTGATGAAATAGTGAAACTTGAATAGTAAATTTGAGAAATGACCTGAAATTGCGAGTTGTCACATTCGCCCACCCAAAAAGGAATTCAGTCCCTGAATTCAGTTCGTGTTAGTCTATCGAATTTGTGAGTTTGTGATGAATAACGAGGAGAGAAGACATGAAGAGGTGTCGTTACGGTTATCGATGATTGAGAGCGTACAAAACATCATAGTAAAGAAAATATTGGATGAATCTCCCATGAGTAACACTTTGACTTGGAATATGTGAAAATTTTGCTTGCACTAAGATTTATAAATAACTGCTCCCAACATAACATGATCCCTCCAGAATTAGACATAGTTAGCTAGGCTATGTATAATTAAGGAACGATAATGTGACGTTCGGTTTAGTTGTTATAACTCTCAATGTTTACATAGATTTAAACCGTGTCGTTAAAATGGTAGTTAAAGTAAAAGGAATTAAAATTCTCGTAAGTGATATCGAATCGAAAGAAAATAAAGTACGATAGATGAAAATATTTTACAACGAGTGGTTTATCAAAAAGTAATACATCTTAAGTTATAAAGATCTGGATACGATGGAAGACATAAACTTAGTACGACATAGTACATAAGGAAAATGAGACTGTTAGTTTCTAAACTTCTTCAGTCTTCCGCGTTGTTGAGACCATGACGAGCTTCTCCTCCTTCTAACATGTATGCATTCCCATGAGCACCTTCAACTTGTTGACCTTGGTTTTGAGGACATTGATTCCGATAGTGTCCTTGCTCCCCACATCCGAAACATGTAACTATGGCCTTGCCCTTGCAGTCCTTAGCAAGGTGTCCCACTTTGTGACAGCTAAAGCATATACCACATGGACCATTATGATGTAGCGTGCATTGGTGGCATCGTGGTAAGTTTCCAGTATAAGCTCTTCCCTTTGTTGGTGCAGCAACATAGACCCTGGCGACTTCTTGTCTTCTATTCAGTTGTTGGTGATGGTTAGTGTTACGGTTTTGGTTGTCGTTATCATAACCTCCCTGGTCATTTTCCCATTTCCTTTTGTTGTTGCTAGTTTGGTTGTTGTGGTTGTTGTTACGGTTATTGTTGATAATGTTTTCCCCTTTCACAACTTGAGCCATGAGTTTTTGAGTTATCCTGATAGTTTCTTCAATTGTTTGTGGATCGGAAGAAGTTACATCTCCTTGAATACATTGTGGAAGTCCTCCAATGAAATTTTCCAGTAGTTTCTCATTGTCCGAAACCATTGATGGACATAGTGCAGCCAATTCTTGAAACCTCCTGATGTAGGTCTCGATGTCATAACCAACAGTCACTAACTCATAAAATTCCGTTTCTAATTTCTTCACCTTCGTGCGTGGACAATACTTCTTAGTTACCAGATTCTTGAATTCACCCCACGTGAGCTTGTACGCATTTTCGATACCAATAGGTTGCGCATACGAATTCCACCATGACATTGCGCCATCTAAGAGTGTACTAGTGGCAAACGTCACCTTGTAGTCATCTGGGCAATTGCATAGAAGAAACACAGACTCCATCTTCTCAAACCATCGAGCCATAGCAGTGGCTCCTTCTGTGCCTTTGAACTTTGTGGGATCACAGTTCTTAAAGTCCTTGTATGTACAATTTCGAACTCCAGACCCTCCTGCAGCTCCTGTAGCAGCAGCAAATCTAGCAGCTTCGGCAGCAGCCGCGGCCTCGGCAGCAGCAGCTACCGTTGCTCGTTCTTTTCTTAGTGCCTCGGCTATACTATCCTCTACATACTTTTGGATAGCAGCTAGTGTCATGTCTAGTGCAGCTTTCTTTGGCGCCATAACTCTTCAAAATAAGAGGAAAAAATGAGACGTAGCAAAGTCCTATGTTAAGAATAAGCACTCTAAAGAGATGTGATGTGAGGTGATAAGTTTTAGGTTACTTTTCAAGATGAGTGACGGTTTAGTGACTTAGTGTGTGAATAGCGTGTAACTCGACATGTTAGTGGTGAAACAAAGGAGTGAGAGTGACTTCGCCCTACTTAAAGGTTTTATCTCGGCATTCGACGTTATCGGTGATGAGTCAACAGATATTAAAATCGCGATAGGGAATGACAAAGCATTCTCCACATTAGATTATGAGGAAATGATAATGGGATGGGTAATTAAAGGCATCCATGTGGCAATCGATGTGAAATGAAAGTAAATAACTCGAAAAATAATGTACGTATAAATCGCATGTAAAGTGAATATGCACTTATGATGAAATGATGAGATGCTATGATGATGTTGTTATAGTCTAGGGTCAATGATGCAACCTAGTTCTCTATAACCGAAGCTCTGATGCCAATCTGTCACACCCCCAAATTACCTGTTTTGCAGCGGAATGGAATTCCTGGGGGTTGACTGTCATAGCATCACAATCACAGTCATATTGAACGACCTAAAGTGTCGTTTGGAAAATACATCGTTTGATTTAATAAAATAATCAGAGTTTACAAAGTGTAGGTCCCAAATGAAAATCATTATGTGCGGAAATAAGTTTGTTACCAGTCAAACGATATTTTTAAAGTTCATAAAACCCAAGTGAGACGCGTCGTCACCGCGACTCTATGATATGTCCACATGCATGCCATGAAGTGAATGCATTAGATACCTGAGATAAAACATGCTAAAAAGTGTCAACACAAAGGTTGAGTGAGTTCATAGAGTTTGTAATGAAATGTAAAGCCTTTCAAAATCGTTTATGCAGCAAAGGCATTGTAAATCCACTCAGTTCCAAGTTCCGCCCATACAAAACTTGCAACCTGTGTGTTCACAACCCACTGCCAAAATGTGTATAGTTTATGTTCAAGCACATGATGTCAAATGAATTCACAATAGTACCTAACTCGACGTAAAACCATAGCATATAATCAATAGCACCTGACTCAATGTATCAGTAGTCAACTGATTTAGAACGTTATACGACGTAGAACTATAGCACATAATCAATAGCACCTGACTCAATGTATCAGTAGTCAACTGATTTAGAGCATTATACGACGTAGAACTATAGCACATAAACAAGAACAATTGATATAGTACAACATTCGGTTTTGAAACGATGGTGATCATGATAGAATTTATCCTTAAAAATATAAAGTACTTGTGAAAAATAGTTAAGCATGTATCTCCCCCAAAATAGTTCAAAACATATAAAAGTAGGGGCTACGAAACTCACTTGGACAATGATGCGATGGCAAAAGTGAGTACACCGAAATGTAGCGTGAATCTCTAAACTTGACCTATTATGAATGATATGATATATAATAAGTTATGATGTAATGTTATGCATGCAATTCGTATGATATCTATACCACTTGTACATTTGAAAATAATGTTTAACGTCGAAATGTATGTTTATGACATCTCGTCATATTATAAAATACTTTACAAGTATTTACGTTGAGATGATATCCTACGATAGTCATTTAATGATTTATTATGAAATTATAACTTTTCGTCGTAAAATAATGTCATTTGACAATTTCATGAAAGTGACTAAACGGCCTTGAAAAGCTAGTCGTAAAATGGTGCACGTCGAGTGTTAGGAAATGAACTCAACGGTTTTGGGAAGCTTGTATCATTATCTCAAAGTTTTAGCATTTAAGTTTTCATCCTAGAGGTCTCGATCATGGAGAAAAATATAGGCTAAGTATGGTACTTGTGTCCAAAATATCGTTTGAGGGTGGTTTTCGGCAAAGTTTAAGTAACCGTATTTTATTCATTACAACTCCGCTCGAAGAACGGTTGGACATTTTGGAAAATATGCTAGGCGAACTTACTTTTACTAGAAGACATCACGTTATAAAAAAGTACTACATCCTTGTTAAAAACGACCCTCAACATGGTCACTTGTTGCCGTAAGGTTTGTCTAATAGAAATATATTAGTTTTTCTTATATAATAAAGTTACGGCAACTTTGTGTAAACGTGTATAATTTAATCGTTACAAGTCCGTTTTCTACATTTTATATGTCCTTAGCTTCGTATCAAAGTATACTAATATATTTTTGATAAGTCGACAGACTCATTTTTGACTCGTACAAAGTAGACGTAACATGCTGAATTTTCTGGTTTTTACACTTTTCGTCGTCAAACTTGAAAAATTCATATCTTCTTCGTTATAGCTCCGTTTTAACCCGTTCAAGCGGCCACGTTTTCGATTTAAAGTATATTTTCTAAATATCTAGGCCAAAAATTTTTATCTACTGTCGAAAATTCCAGATTCCAAAAATATGGACAGACCCTTAATTAAACTTGTCGAAATGAGTTTTTCTCGCGTCAAACCTATTCTAACCAATTCAAAACAACTCCGAAGCTATTCTAATCCTACCATACACCTTATTAGGGTGTCATGGGTTCCTAGACATCGCCAAAAGTGATATATTTCAAGGAATAATTATAGGATAACTTATATAAACTTATAGTGCTTAAAAACAATTTAAGTGGTATAAACATCCATATAAATTGCATGTTTTACTCAAACATGAAAGATGATGATGAATATGAAATGCTTACTAGTTACTTGATGAGGTTTTATGAACAAAGGATTAATCCTAAACACCCAAGGTTTTTATTTCACAACCTTAATCAAGAGTGTGTCTAGATTGTTTTGAACTTGACTAGAAATTTTTTGAAGAACTCCTCTTGATCCTTGATGAGTGTCTAAATACTCATCATTTTTGTACTGTTTAGAATGCCAAAAACATCTGAAAACACTCAGAAATGCATCAAAATGATAAAAATATCACAAATAAGTGTTTTATGTGTTTTAAATGCAAAAATATCAAAATCAGATGAAAAACGTATCAAGTTTGCATAATTGGCAGTTTTAGTCCCCCAAGTTTCAAAAGTTGTCAAAAACAGTCCCTGGTAATTCAAAATAAAGAAAAATGTTATTTAAAGTCCTTAGGGATTCATGAGTTGTAAAAATTGGTCCTTGAAATTTAAAATTGCAAAATTACAACTTAAGTCCCTAAAGTTTGAAAAATGTCATAAATAGTCCTTGGATATTTTAAAAATGAAAAATAATCAACTATGTTCCTTGTACTATTCATATTTGGCAGGAATGGTCCTTGTGTGAACTTTGGAGAAATGACAGGTTTGGTCCCTCAAGTTTGCAGAAATTACAACTATGGTCCTTATGTATTTAACAAACCAAATGGACCCCTTGTAATATTAAAACCCCTGCCATATAACCTTGTGACCCCCCATTTTGACTCCCCCGTATTATTAATATCTCAGTCAACGAAAGTCAAATACCGTTGTTACTGTTCATCATCCTCACACCATTCGCGCCAAAACCAGTGACTCCTCAAACCACCCTGGTTTCCACCTTTTCACCTTTACACCTCACATTCCCAGCTGTATACCAACCCCCCTCCACCTCCACATCCTCCCAAGCTTCATTAATTGTAAAAACCTGCTCAAGACTTATTTGGCGCCAAAACTCCACTTGTACGAATATGATGAAATATGAAGATCCAATGGCTCAGATAAGGTGGGATATGTTCAGAGATGTCGACAAGCTCCAAAAAGATCTTTATATAGAAGCTAGAAGCAATGTAGTAGGATATCGAGTGTAATTTTATTTTATGTATGTCGTTTTAAATATTTTAAGTCTTCCAGTGTATGTCTAAGCTTTTAAGCTCTGTAATTCAAGTCATTAGTGTGTAATAAAGCTCTTGTTAACATCAATTTCAAGTTTCCAGTTTTATTTCAAGTTTGTGCAATTTTCAAATTCAAAAATCTCAACAGGTTCGAATGTTATTTTTGGTTGTTGTCTTGGATTTATAAGCTTATATAAGCTCATTATATAGCCTTTGAGAGCTATTAGAACCTTAATAACTCAGTTTAGATTCAAAACTCAAAAATTCCCAAAAATACCAATAAATTAGTGAAAAATAAAAAATCTAGGGAAATGAAGATCAAAAGCTGAAGCATGTTGGTTATTGGATGAAAATGGTTTAGAGGCTTTGTGGAAAGCTATAGGAAGTGGTATTGATCCTCAGTTCTCAGTTTTGAGCTTGGAAATAACTTGTAAGCTATTTTCTCAAAATTTGCATATTCTAGTATAAGTGTTTTAATCCTGTTAATTTTGGCTTAATCCTGTTTAAATATAGTTATTACAAGTTAATAAGTAGATTTATTAGTTTAAAAACTTGTTTTAGTGCTTAATACTTCACAACAGTTTACTTAAAGGGTGTTTGGATTTGTTGTTAAAACTGTGTTTAAGGTTGTTAATGTCATTGTTTTTGCTTGTTATATGTTACCTTATGTCTAAATAGCTCAGATAAACCAGAAAACATAGTCCTTATTTGTCAAAAAGTCAAAATAGCTCTAATCCTAATTTGCAGTTTACTGTTAAGATTTTGAATTACAAATGTCATCACAGTAGTAGATAACTTGATAATATAGCTTAAAATCATCTTATTAATTATAGCTTATTACAACTTAATCAGTCCATAGAATTGATTCAAAGTTCATAATAGTCAACTTAGTTCATTTCTTTTAAAAGTCAAAATTTCTCAATACCAGTTTTTGAATTAACTTAAGAATTTTAGTGTGAGTTTAATACTAAGTTTTAGCTTATAATCTTCTAGGATATTAAAATTTAGCTGCTTAACTTAATTAGAAAAATATTAGATTATATCTAATTAGCTTATAAAGTGCTTATTACTTAGTTTCTTTTGAATACCTTTTCTGAAAAGTGCCCTGTGCACAGTTTCATAAGCCTAATTCACAAGCTTTCAAAGAGCTTATTAATGAACCTTATCTTGTGTATTTGGTCTTTTTAGAAAGCCAACCTAGCTGTGTCTCTAATCCAGTGCTTAATTTCACATTTCTAGCTTATTTATTAGGTCTGCTCATTGATTTTTGTTTGTTCCATTTCATATAGTACCCTGTGCAAACAGATAGACTTGTGCTTATTTAAAAGTTGTTTAAGTGCTTATTTCTTAGTAATCTTGCTTATTCAGTTGTTATACTAGCTTATTAACAATCACTTAGCTTATTTTCAGTTAGCTTGTGCTTATTCACTAGCTTAATAGCATTTTAGCTTAATCCTTGTGCTTATTCAATTTTCTTGTTCAACTGTTAAGAAAACATAAGCTAAATCTGAGCTTATTGGTGATTTTGTAAAAAGTTGTAGTTTTATAATTTGCTTATTTCATAGTGCTTAATAAGTTTCAAAAAGAAAAATCAAAAAAAAAAAATAGTTTACAAAAAAACCAGTGCTGGGATTCGAACTCTGGCCACCCAGCTCACCACACACACACCATACCAACTGCCCTTGGGACTTTGACTGGTATATGTTTGCAACATTTAATATATAACCCTTTGTGTTCTATTTAGCTTATACGAATAACTTAGCTTATTTACAGCTTATTTAAACAAGCTTTCACACCTTTTGTATTTTTCTTAGCTTTGTATTAGTATAAAGTATTTTACAAAAACGTTTCAGATTTTTCTTAATAGTTTTAGTATTTTTAATCATTTATTTAGTTTAAAATAGTATTTAATTCATAATAAAAAATATAAAAGTCAAAAAAATATAAATCTTTTTTCAAAAAATTTCTTTTGTCATATAGTAAGTAAGAAAATTATTTTTACACTCGTAGGACTTTTATTTCACAAATTTTACGTTTTTTCTTGCGCACTCGCGTAATTTTTACATATAACGCACGTTTTCATTCTAGGTTACGTTTTTAGATAATTTAGGTTTACGTTTTAATTAAAATAGTCTATTTAAGTTATTTTGTTTTATAAATAGAGAAAAACATCAATTTAAAAATAGTGATAGCGTTTATTTAATATAATTTAGCTTTTTAATTTTCTTTAATTTGCATTTAAGCCCCTGTAATTTACAAACTTTTTCTTTAGGTATAAATATTCCAAAATCCTTACTGATCATTATCCTTAGTGATCATTCGACATCTGAATTTGTTCAAACACCATTCATCCTCCGTGGGACTTAACAACCTGTGGAAACACTATACTCTCCAGATCTTAATTGAATTTGTTTCTGAGCTGTTTGAAGTTTATTACGGTTGACCATTCACAAGTGGTTAGCTTGTGTGATAAACTTGACTGTTTGGAAGCGAATCAAATTTTGGCGCCGCTGCCGGGGAGGCTGTAAGCGTGTTTTAAGCATCAATCAGATCCATTCTTGCACATATACCACTTTTTGTAAACAGTTTTTTGTAAAGTTAATCAAAATCAAAAAGTTCATTAACACTTTTCCTAAAGTGTTAACAACACCAAAAAAAATATAAAACAACAAAACAATCGTAACGTTTTCTAGCTTGTGTTTCTTTTAAGGTGATTCTTAAAGAGATACGATTTGGTTAAACGAGACGATACCAAAAATATTGTCCAAAAGTATTTAAACCCTTTGCACAAATCCATACCTACGTCTTTTCAGTGGTACTTAATTAATACATAAAAATCAACCACCGCAAATCAAGGCAGTACACCTACCAACTGGGGGTGTGAACATTAATAAGTTCCCGAACTAAAGATTTAAAACTTACCTTTGTGTCCTTGTGATTTGGTGTACCTTTTTCAAAGAAGCCATTTCATTTGTGATTATTGGTTTAAGTTCACTTGTCGTTTTGCCTCGCATTTGTTTTGAAAATTGATTTTTATATTTAGTGCATGCGCACTCGTTCTTCCAGTTCTACAAGTTCACTTTCTGAGCTTGCAAATATTCCTCGTAGACGTAGAGGACGTTCTGCTCCTTCAGCCGTGACTGAGGAACGTCTAGCACAACCACCCCCTGTCGTAATGGCAGAAGACAAACCGATGAATGAGCTTCTCCAAGCACCCATCGAGGGTTACGGAGATGCCATTATTGTCCCAGCCATCGTGGCTGATACCTTTGAGCTCAAAACCGGGTTGCTTAATCTTGTAACCCAAAGCCAATTTTATGGTTTTGAGCGAGATGATCCTCATGCACATATACGATGGTTTAACAAGATTGCATCTACCATCAAATACAAGAATGTCCCACATGAAGCAATTAAGCTTCTTCTGTTCCCATTTTCTCTAGAGGGACAAGCCCGGAATTGGCTTGAGAAACAACCCCCTCGTTCCATTGAGACATGGGAAGATCTAGTCACTAAGTTTGTTAACGAATTCTATCCTCCATCCCGAACTACAAGTCTTAAGAATGAGATAATGAAATTTTCTCAAAGATTTGATGAATCATTTGGGGAGGCATGAGATCGTTACAAAGAGTTGCTCCGCAAGTGTCCGCATCATGGTTTTACCGAATTAATGCAAATGGATACTTTCTACAATGGTCTGAACCAGACTAACCAAGACTCTTTAAATGCCTCCGCGGGAGGTAATTTCTTGAGCAAGACCACAAAAGAAGCCTTGCAAATCATTGAAAACAAGTCCCAGGTCCGCCCTTTCCGAACAAAGACATATCAGTCTCAGTCTACTGCTGGACCTTCTACTTCATCTCCCGTGAGTACATCTAGCACCGATGCTAAGATTGACAAACTCACGGACATTGTTCAGGCTTTGGTTCTTGCTAACCAAAAGAAAGTTACTTTCACACAGACACCATCACATGGTGAAGTGAAAAAAGTCGAGGTCTGTGTTACTTGTGGTGGCCCTCATGCATACTACAACTGTACTGCCACCGATGGTAGTCCGTTTGAAGCCAATGCTATAGCCGGTACTTCACATCAGGGAGGTAATCAGTACCGTCCTCAAAATGAACCAAACTACCGTGCTAATACTTATCAGGCACCACCCGGTTTTAACCAGAATCCTAACCGGAATCAGAATCAACCTAGAATGAACCAAGGTTATCAAAACCAAGGTAATTTCTATTCCGGACCAAATCAAGGTTTCCAACATCAAGGAAACCTTAATCAAAACAATTTCAATCGAGGGAATCAATTTCATGGGAATATGAATCCTAATCAAGGAAATTTTCAAAATCAAGGCCCTCTTCCTAACAATAGAGGCCAGAATTTTCCTAATCAAACTCAACCCATTGTTCCAACTGGACCATCATCTGATGAGTTATTGAAGCAATTCATGAAATCCCAAGATGAAATGAACAGGTTGTTGGTCAGTCAAATCGCTGATCTTAAAAAGTCTTTAAATGATCAACCCTCGGGCTCAGGAAAACTTCCGAGCAACACGATCGCTAACCCGAGGGGCGATGCAAAGGCGATCACAACCAGAAGTGGTGTTTCATACAATGGACCCGCTATTCCTACTACCTCTTCTTCTTCTCTCCCAAAGGTAGTGGAAAGTGAACCTGAGGCAACAAAGGACAAGGAACTTCCTACTAATAACGGAGGTACCAACGATGTCCATCCTCAAGTTGTCCCGAAACCCAAATCCAATCTAGGAGTTGTTTTTGAACCTCCAGTAGCTCCCGTTGAAAACCCCAAATCCAAATCTTCTATTCCTTACCCATCACGTTTGAATGAACAAAAGCTCCGCGAAAAAGCCAGTCATCAAATGGACAAATTTTTTCAAATTTTCCAAGAACTACATTTTCACATAAGCTTTGCGGATGCTATCATGCTGATGCCCAAGTTTGCATCAACTCTCAAACACATGTTAAGCAACAAGGAAAAACTATTTGAAATGGCAAAAACTCCTCTAAACGAGAACTACTCTGCAGTTATCCTGAAGAAGCTTCCAGAAAAGCTTGGAGATCCTGGAAAATTTCTCTTACCTTGTGTATTTCCAGGAATGGTTGAATGCTTTGCCTTAGCCGATCTTGGTGCAAGCATAAACCTGATGCCTTATTCAGTATGGAAAAAACTTTCTCTTCCGGAACTTACTCCTACATGCATGACTCTCGAGCTTGCAGATCGTACAATATCCCGTCCTCTTGGCATTGCCGAGGACGTACTTGTGAAAGTAGGAAAATTCCATTTTCCAGCTGACTTTGTGGTTGTTGATTTCGATGCCGATCATCGGGTTCCTCTCATTGTTGGACGAGGATTCCTGAGAACGGGCCGTGCTCTCATTGATGTATTTGAGCAAGAAATCACATTACGTGTTGGTAATGAAGCTGTCACCTTTAACCTTGATCAAACTTCGAGGTACTCCGCAAACTATGATTCTGAGTCGGTTAACCGAATAGATATCATTGATGTTGCTTCTGAAGAGTACTCTCAAGAAGTTCTTGGTTATGATCATAATTCTTCGAGTGATAATCTCACTCATTCATCTCAACCCATCATTGCCAATTCTACTCCTTCTCTCACTCCGTTTGAGGAAAGTGACTTCATCTTAGAAGAGATTGAAGCTTACTTGTCTAGTGATTCTGTTCCATGGGAAATTGATCACGCTCCCATCGACATCGAGGGGGACATACTTCTCATTGAGAAGTTGCTTAATGATGATCCATCATCACTCCCTCCCGTCGAGCTTCATAACAAGGAAGTCAAGTCAGTTGATAAAACTGAAGAATTTCCTGAAGTCGAACTTAAGGACTTACCACCTCATCTCGAGTATGCATTTCTTGAGGGTGATGATAAATTACCAGTCATTATTGCTCGAGATTTGAGTAAAGATGAAAAGACTGCTCTCATAAAGGTCTTGAAGTCACACAAGCAAGCAATTGCTTGGAAACTCTCCGACATTAAGGGTATCAACCCTGAGTTTTGTACTCACAAAATCTTGATGGAGGATGACTTCAAACCAGCAGTTCAACATCAGAGAAGAGTAAATCCAAAAATCCATGATGTTATCAAACAGGAGGTTATCAAACTTCTTGATGCAGGATTGATTTACCCGATCTCAGATAGTCCTTGGGTTAGCCCAATTCACTGTGTTCCTAAAAAGGGTGGCATAACTGTTGTTACAATTGAAGATAACGAGTTAATTCCAACTCGATTGGTTACGGGATGGCGTGTTTGTATTGACTATCGTAAGTTGAATGACGCCACCCGTAAAGACCATTTTCCTCTACCCTTCATGGACCAAATGCTTGAGAGATTAGCAGGGAACGAATATTATTGTTTCCTTGATGGTTTCTCGGGTTACTTTCAGATCCCCATTGATCCACAGGATCAAGAGAAGACTACATTCACCTGCCCATACGGAACTTTTGCCTACAGACGTATGCCTTTTGGCCTATGTAATGCTCCTGGCACGTTCCAACGATGTATGATGGCCATATTCCACGACATGATCGGGGAAACAATGGAGGTGTTTATGGATGACTTCTCGGTCATTGGGGACTCGTTTCAAACATGTCTCTCCCATTTAGATAAAATGCTAAAACGGTGTGAAGACACCAATCTTTGTCTAAATTGGGAGAAGAGCCACTTTATGGTCAAAGAAGGCATAGTCCTTGGCCATAAGATTTCAAAAAACGGGATTGAGGTTGATAGAGCAAAAGTCGATGTTATTGCTAAATTGCCTCATCCTACTACCGTCAAAGGTATTAGGAGTTTTTTAGGTCATGTCGGTTTTTATCGCAGATTCATACAAGATTTTTCTAAAATCGCCCGGCCTATGACCCATCTTCTTGAAAAAGATGCTCCTTTTATCTTCTCACCCGAGTGCATCGAAGCTTTTGAAACATTAAAGAAAAAGCTTACTGAAGCACCCATTCTCGTTGCTCCCGACTGGGACTTGCCTTTTGAGCTCATGTGCGATGCAAGTGATTTTGCTATCGGTGCAGTCCTAGGGCAACGTAGAAGCAAGCATTTTCAGCCTATCCACTACGCGAGTAAGACTATGACTGAAGCTCAAACTCATTACACCACCACAGAAAAAAAGCTATTAGCCGTGGTGTATGTGTTTGAGAAGTTTCGGCCATACTTAATCTTGACCAAATGCGTGGTGTATACGGATCACTCGGCTCTCAAATATCTCTTTGCAAAACAAGATGCAAAGCCGAGATTGCTTCGTTGGGTTCTCCTCCTGCAAGAATTTGATATCATTATACGTGATAAAAAAGGAGATGAGAACTTGGCTGCTGATCATTTGTCCCGATTAGAAAACCCTCACCAAGATGTTTTCGAGAAAAAGGAAATAAATGAAACATTTCCTCTCGAGACACTCAATGCGGTTTCTTTTCGTGGAAACTCTTCTACCCCATGGTTTGCTGACTTCGCAAATTACCATGCGGGTAACTTCATAGTGAAAGGAATGTCGACCCAGCAGAAGAACAAATTCTTCAAGGATGTTAAACATTACTTCTGGGACGACCCATACTTATTCAAAATCTGTGCGGATCAAGTCATCCGACGGTGTGTTTACGGACATGAAGCTATGGACATTCTCAAAGCTTGCCATGCTGGACCCACCGGGGGCCATCATAGTCCAAATTACACCGCCAAAAAGGTGTTTGATTCCGGGTTTTATTGGCCCACGATTTATAAGGATGCCCACGATTTTGTCAAAGCATGTGACGCTTGTCAACGTCACGGAAATATCTCTCAAAGAAATGAAATGCCACAAAATGCCATTCAGATTTGTGAGATCTTTGACATCTGGGGCATTGACTTTATGGGGCCATTTCCATCATCTCGAGGAAACAAATACATACTTGTGGCTGTTGACTATTTGTCAAAATGGGTTGAAGCGAAAGCTTTACCTACCAACGATGCCCGAGTTGTTGTGAAATTTTTAAAATCTCTTTTTGCTAGGTTTGGAACTCCGCGAGCTATAATCAGTGATCGCGGTACACATTTCTGCAATGATCAATTTGATCGAGTCATGCAAAAGTATGGTGTAACCCACCGTCTATCTACTGCATACCACCCCCAAACAAGTGGGCAAGTGGAAGTTTCTAACCGTGGTATTAAAAGAATTCTAGAAAGGACAGTAGGCGAAAACCGTGCATCCTGGTCGGATAAACTGGATGACGCACTCTGGGCTTTCCGTACAGCTTACAAAACACCCATCGGGTGTACTCCATACAAGCTAGTGTACGGAAAGGCATGTCATCTTCCGATTGAGCTCGAGCACAAGGCATATTGGGCCTTGAAACATGCAAAATTCGATATTCAGACAGCTGGTGATCACAGAAAAGTTCAAATGAATGAACTAAATGAACTCCGTGATCAAGCATACGAGAACTATTTGATCTACAAACAAAAGACAAAGAAGATTCATGACTCTAAAATCAAGAACCGCGTTTTCAACGTTGGTGATCGAGTCCTTCTTTTCAATTCAAGATTGAAGATATTCTCGGGAAAACTTAAATCCCGCTGGTCTGGTCCATTTACCATTGCTAAGGTTTATCCTTATGGTACCATTGAGTTATCTCAGCCTGATGGTCCAAATTTTAAAGTGAATGGTCATCGATTAAAGCACTACTTTGGAGAGGACATTCCACCCGTGGTTGTCCCAGATCTACAAACTTTCCCCATGAACCAATGAATGCGGGGATCGAGTCAAGCTAGCGACTCGGTAATAAAAAACAGTAGCACACACCATATGGGTTTTCACTCATATTTCTGACTTCTTTCTACTTTCTACCACCCTAGTGTGGGGCAGTTGCCCCCCGCTATTGTATATAAGTTTTCTCTCTCTAAAAAAAAAAAAAAAAAAAGTGTATATATCAAAAATAAAATAATGGCCGTAGTATTTCCCTTTTACGTTCTATGTTTCGGCATAACAGCCGGTACTTTGAATATTGAGGGCAATATTCATTTCTAGTGTGGGGGGGGGGGGGGGGGGGGAATTCTCACGAATTTTATCATGTAATTATACCACCCAATTCCCCCGTTTTTGGCCAAATTTTTTTTTGGAGTAAGTGTTTTTTTCACTTACTCAGAAAATGGTAATCAGTCCGCCATGTCTAACCCACATAAGGATTGGCTAATCCAGGAGCAAACGGCTCTTGGTAAAGATATCTCAAATCCGTTTATGGCTTGCAATTTGCCCAAAATTGTATGGTGGTCAACTCACCATATCTTTAATTAGTGAAAAGTTGGCTAGCCCGCAAGTTTATGGCTTGTGGTAAAGGCAGTTGGAAATCCATAATTGGTAATCGGCTCACCAAAGATAATATTGATAATTTATCTAAGAGTTGGCTAGTCCAGAAGCAAACGACTTTTGGTAAAGACAAATCAAAACCGTTGAAAGCTGGTGATTTGCTCAAAATCATTTGGTTATCATTGTACCAAGGTTCTTACTTGAACTAAAACAATTGGCTACTCCAGAAGTAATGGCTTTTGGTAAAGAGATGAAATCCATTAATTTTTCTCAAAACATTGCTAGGGACTAGCAATATCTTAGTGTGGGGGATTGATGAGTGTCTAAATACTCATCATTTTTGTACTGTTTAGAATGCCAAAAACATCTGAAAACACTCAGAAATGCATCAAAATGATAAAAATATCACAAATAAGTGTTTTATGTGTTTTAAATGCAAAAATATCAAAATCAGATGAAAAACGTATCAAGTTTGCATAATTGGCAGTTTTAGTCCTCCAAGTTTCAAAAGTTGTCAAAAACAGTCCCTGGTAATTCAAAATAAAGAAAAATGTTATTTAAAGTCCTTAGGGATTCATGAGTTGTAAAAATTGGTCCTTGAAATTTAAAATTGCAAAATTACAACTTAAGTCCCTAAAGTTTGAAAAATGTCATAAATAGTCCTTGGATATTTTAAAAATGAAAAATAATCAACTATGTTCCTTGTACTATTCATATTTGGAAGGAATGGTCCTTGTGTGAACTTTGGAGAAATGATAGGTTTGGTCCCTCAAGTTTGCAGAAATTACAACTATGGTCCTTATGTATTTAACAAACCAAATGGACCCCTTGTAATATTAAAACCCCAGCCAAATCAAAAAGAATCCCTGCCATATAACCTTGTGACCCCCCATTTTGACTCCCCCGTATTATTAATATCTCAGTCAACGAAAGTCAAATACCGTTGTTACTGTTCATCATCCTCACACCATTCGCGCCAAAACCAGTGACTCCTCAAACCACCCTGGTTTCCACCTTTTTACCTTTACACCTCACATTCCTAGCTGTATACCAACCCCCCTCCACCTCCACATCCTCCCAATCTTCATTAATTGTAAAAACCTGCTCAAGACTTATTTGGCGCCAAAACTCCACTTGTACGAATATGATGAAATATGAAGATCCAATGGCTCAGATAAGGTGGGATATGTTCAGAGATGTCGACAAGCTCCAAAAAGATCTTTATATAGAAGCTAGAAGCAATGTAGTAGGATATCTAGTGTAATTTTATTTTATGTATGTCGTTTTAAATATTTTAAGTCTTCCAGTGTATGTCTAAGATTTTAAGCTCTGTAATTCAAGTCATTAGTGTGTAATAAAGCTCTTGTTAACATCAATTTCAAGTTTCTAGTTTTATTTCAAGTTTGTGCAATTTTCAAATTCAAAAATCTCAACAGGTTCGAATGTTAATTTTGGTTGTTGTCTTGGATTTATAAGCTTATATAAGCTCATTATATAGCCTTTGAGAGCTATTAGAACCTTAATAACTCAGTTTAGATTCAAAACTCAAAAATTCCCAAAAATACCAATAAATTAGTGAAAAATAAAAAATCTAGGGAAATGAAGATCAAAAGCTGAAGCATGTTGGTTATTGGATGAAAATGGTTTAGAGGCTTTGTGGAAAGCTATAGGAAGTGGTATTGATCCTCAGTTCTCAGTTTTGAGCTTGGAAATAACTTGTAAGCTATTTTCTCAAAATTTGCATATTCTAGTATAAGTGTTTTAATCCTGTTAATTTTGGCTTAATCCTGTTTAAATATAGTTATTACAAGTTAATAAGTAGATTTATTAGTTTAAAAACTTGTTTTAGTGCTTAATACTTCACAACAGTTTACTTAAAGGGTGTTTGGATTTGTTGTTAAAACTGTGTTTAAGGTTGTTAATGTCATTGTTTTTGCTTGTTATATGTTACCTTATGTCTAAATAGCTCAGATAAACCAGAAAACATAGTCCTTATTTGTCAAAAAGTCAAAATAGCTCTAATCCTAATTTGCAGTTTACTGTTAAGATTTTGAATTACAAATGTCATCACAGTAGTAGATAACTTGATAATATAGCTTAAAATCATCTTATTAATTATAGCTTATTACAACTTAATCAGTCCATAGAATTGATTCAAAGTTCATAATAGTCAACTTAGTTCATTTCTTTTAAAAGTCAAAATTTCTCAATACCAGTTTTTGAATTAACTTAAGAATTTTAGTGTGAGTTTAATACTAAGTTTTAGCTTATAATCTTCTAGGATATTAAAATTTAGCTGCTTAACTTAATTAGAAAAATATTAGATTATATCTAATTAGCTTATAAAGTGCTTATTACTTAGTTTCTTTTGAATACCTTTTCTGAAAAGTGCCCTGTGCACAGTTTCATAAGCCTAATTCACAAGCTTTCAAAGAGCTTATTAATGAACCTTATCTTGTGTATTTGGTCTTTTTAGAAAGCCAACCTAGCTGTGTCTCTAATCCAGTGCTTAATTTCACATTTCTAGCTTATTTATTAGGTCTGCTCATTGATTTTTGTTTGTTCCATTTCATATAGTACCCTGTGCAAACAGATAGACTTGTGCTTATTTAAAAGTTGTTTAAGTGCTTATTTCTTAGTAATCTTGCTTATTCAGTTGTTATACTAGCTTATTAACAATCACTTAGCTTATTTTCAGTTAGCTTGTGCTTATTCACTAGCTTAATAGCATTTTAGCTTAATCCTTGTGCTTATTCAATTTTCTTGTTCAACTGTTAAGAAAACATAAGCTAAATCTGAGCTTATTGGTGATTTTGTAAAAAGTTGTAGTTTTATAATTTGCTTATTTCATAGTGCTTAATAAGTTTCAAAAAGAAAAATCAAAAAAAAAAAAATAGTTTACAAAAAAACCAGTGCTGGGATTCGAACTCTGGCCACCCAGCTCACCACACACACACCATACCAACTGCCCTTGGGACTTTGACTGGTATATGTTTGCAACATTTAATATATAACCCTTTGTGTTCTATTTAGCTTATACGAATAACTTAGCTTATTTACAGCTTATTTAAACAAGCTTTCACACCTTTTGTATTTTTCTTAGCTTTGTATTAGTATAAAGTATTTTACAAAAACGTTTCAGATTTTTCTTAATAGTTTTAGTATTTTTAATCATTTATTTAGTTTAAAATAGTATTTAATTCATAATAAAAAATATAAAAGTCAAAAAAATATAAATCTTTTTTCAAAAAATTTCTTTTGTCATATAGTAAGTAAGAAAATTATTTTTACACTCGTAGGACTTTTATTTCACAAATTTTACGTTTTTTCTTGCGCACTCGCGTAATTTTTACATATAACGCACGTTTTCATTCTAGGTTACGTTTTTAGATAATTTAGGTTTACGTTTTAATTAAAATAGTCTATTTAAGTTATTTTGTTTTATAAATAGAGAAAAACATCAATTTAAAAATAGTGATAGCGTTTATTTAATATAATTTAGCATTTTAATTTTCTTTAATTTGCATTTAAGCCCCTGTAATTTACAAACTTTTTCTTTAGGTATAAATATTCCAAAATCCTTACTGATCATTATCCTTAGTGATCATTCGACATCTGAATTTGTTCAAACACCATTCATCCTCCGTGGGACTTAACGACCTGTGGAAACACTATACTCTCCAGATCTTAATTGAATTTGTTTCTGAGCTGTTTGAAGTTTATTACGGTTGACCATTCACAAGTGGTTAGCTTGTGTGATAAACTTGACCATTCACAAATTTTCTTTAATTTGCATTTAAGCCTCTCTTCTCTCTATAACCGTATAAGCTAAATAGAACACAAAGGGTTCGTATAAAGCTTGTTTTGTAGTGGAAGTACTATGTACTAAACACAACAAATGGTAATCAGTCCACCATGTCTAACCCACATAAGGATTGGCTAATCCAGGAGCAAACGGCTCTTGGTAAAGATATCTCAAATCCATTGACGGCTTGCAATTTGCCCAAAATTATATGGTGTTCAGCTCACCATATATTTAATTAGTGAAAAGTTGGCTAGCCCGCAAGGTTATGGCTTGTGGTAAAGGCAGTTGGAAAACCATAATTGGTAATCGGCTCACCAAAGATAATTTATCTAAGAGTTGGCTAGTCCAGAAGCAAACGGCTTCTGGTAAAGACAAATCAAAACCGTTGAAAGCTGGTGATTTGCTCAAAATCATTTGGTTATCATTGTACCAAAGTTCTTACTTGAACTAAAACAATTGGCTACTCCAGAAGTAATCGCTTTTGGTAAAGAGATGAAATCCATTAATTTTTCTCAAATCATTGCTAGGGACTAGCAATATCTTAGTGTGGGGGATTGATGAGTGTCTAAATACTCATCATTTTTGTACCTTTTTAGACTGCAAAAACATCTGAAAACACTCAGAAATGTATCAAAATGATAAACATATCACAAATAAGTGTTTTATGTGTTTCTAATGCAAAAACATCAAAATCTGATGAAAAACGTATCAAGTTTGCATAATTGGCAGTTTTAGTCCCCCAAGTTTCAAAAGTTGTCAAAAACAGTCCCTGGTAAATCAAAATAAAGAAAAATACCATTTCAAGTCCCTGAGGATTCATAATTTGTCAAAATAAACCCTTTAAAACTTAAAATTTCAAAATTACAACTTAGGTCCCTAAAACTTTGAAAAATGACATAAATGGTCCATGGATATTTAAAAATGGAAAATAATTAACTATGGTCCTTGTACTATTCATATTTGGCAGGAATGGTCCTTGTGAGAACTTTGGTATAGTGGCAGGTTTGGTCCTTCAATTTGGCAGAATTACAACTTTGGTCCTTGTGTTTATAAGCTACAACAAACGGACCCATTGTATTATTAAAACCCAAATCCAATCCCTTAACCCATCTAGCCCAACATCAAGCCCAACCCCCGTTATTAGTATCACTCGGTCAAAAGGTCAAACGCGCGTCAAAATACCACCACCACTGTTCCTTCTCCTCTCCCACCACTGCAAACCAAAACCGCCTGGTTTCACCACCTCACCACCACTTTCCACCTTTCCACCTTATCCCCCCAGCTGTATACCAACCCCCCTCCACCTCCACAATCTCCCAAGAAGCATTAAATGCTAAAAACCTGCTTTAAGACTTTTCCCGCCAAAATTCCAAATGGACGATTAAGATGATATCAAGCCTATCCAATGGTGGGATTTAATCAGAGGTCGACAAGGATTCTTTTTGGATATCTATAAAGAAGAAAGAAGGCAGAAGATATAGGTGTCCATGTTTTTAGACCAACTTTGTAGTGTAAAACTTCTTTAATGTCTGTTTTAGCTTAAATTTCAGTTCTTAGTGTAATATTAAGTTCATTTCAAGTTAAAAATCACTTTTGTATTGTAATTATTCCAGTTAAATAAGATTTCAAGTTTTAATGTTTTTTGTTAATTCATATTAAGTCAATTAAACAAATTAGAAGTTACAAAAGCTCTTTTACCCTTCCAACAAGCTCAGATAAGCTTGCTATAGCTTTTCATGAGCCTGTTTTAGATTCTAATAGTTTAAATTTCAAAAATAAAGAAAAGTCAACAAAAGTCAACTGGTGTTCAAATCTGGTTCAGAGATGGATATGGGGTGATCTTGATGATGACTTGGGTTTATTTTGATGTTTCTATATTGGTTTTAGTACTGTTATGCTGCCAAAATATTGCTGGATCTCAAAGTGAGTATTGATAATCTTTAGCTTCAAATCTGTCTTGATGATATGATCATGGTTACTTGATTTTGATGCTTGATTTACTGTTATTATAGCTTTAGAATATTTGTTACTTAGTTGTTTTAATCTCTGTTATAACAGGATAGAATAAGTTAGTTTAAATTGCTTATTGGAATCTTATAAGTAGTGTTTGGATTAGAGTATTGATCTGAATTAGAGGAAGAGTTAGTGGTTAGTTGTTATTGCATTAGTCTCATATAGGTAATTTCAGCCAGATTAGATGATAATTTTGCATCCTAGAACTAATTTAGTCAAAATCACTTCAATTCTGTCCCAGACTCATAACTGTTAGGATTTTTGATTGAATAAACATGCATACTGTTTTGAAAGTTGTTTATCTAGCTTAATTTAGTCTCATAATAGCTTAATATAACATATTTAGTAGCCTAGGATCATTCAAATCTCATAAAAGTCAAACTGCTTTATAATTTAAAAAGTCAAATTTTACTAGAAGCAGTTTTTGAATAAACTTTATAATTTTATTGTGATCTTACCATTAGGATTTAGGATTTAAGCTTTTGGGATATTAAAGTTTAGCTGCTCATCTTAATTAGAAAAATATTAGTTTACTTCTAATTAGCTTATAAAGTGCTTATTTCTTAGTTTGTTTAGAGTCCTTTTCTGAAAACATGCTCTGTGAACCAGTGAAGACTTACGCTTATTTTGGCTTATTTAGTGCTTATTTCTAAGTCATTGAGCTTGTTCAGTTGTCATTTTAGCATATTATAAGTTGTCTAGCTTATTTTCAGTTCATCCTTAGCTTATTTTCTAGCTTATAAGCCATTTTAACTTAATCTTGTGCTTATTTCAATTTTTGTTAACTGTTAAGAAATCAATAGCTTATTCTGAGCCTATTAGCAGTTTTCATAAAAAGTTGTAGTTGTAAAAATTGCTTATCTTAGTGTGCTTAATCAGTTCCAAAAAGAAAAGTCCAAAAAAATAATATTTTGCAAAAAGGAGTTGCTGGGATTCGAACCCTGGCCACCCAGCTCACCACACATACACACTACCAACTGCCCTTGGGTCTTTGACTAGTTACTTCTTGCACAATTTAATACTTAACCATGTTTTGTCCATTTAAGCTTATACGTATAATTTAGCTTATTTCTAGCTTATTTAAATAAGTTGTAACGCCTTTTGTATTTTTCCTAGCTTAGTATTGTTATAAAGTATTTTATAAAAAAGTTTCAGATTTTTCCAAATAGTTTTAGTATTTTTAATCATTTAATTAGTCTAAAATAGTATTTAATTCATAATAAAAAATATAAAAGTCAAAAAAATATAATTCTTTTTTCTAAAATTTTCTTTTGTCATATAGTAAGTAAGAAAATTGTTTTTACACTCGTAGGACTTTTATTTTACAAATTTTACGTTTTTACTTGCGCACTCGCGTAATTTTTACATATAACGCACGTTTTCATTCTAGGTCATGTTTTTAGATAATTTAGGTTTACGCTTTAATTAAAATAGTTTATTTAAGTTATTTTGTTTTATAAATCAAGAAAAATCAATTTTAAAAATAGTGATAGCGTTTATTTAATATAATTTATCATTTTAATTTTCTTTAATTTGCATTTAAGCCCATGTAATTTACAAACTTTCTCTTTAGGTATAATTATTCCAAATTCACAAATCTTTTCCCATTCAATATCACTCGATCACAGATTCGTTCTACAACAGATTTCACACCTCGTTGGGACTTAACGACCCGGGGATACACTATACTCCTCTGATCTTAATTGCATTGGTTTATGAGCTGTTTGAAGTTTATTATGGTTGACCATTCACAAGTGGTTAGCTTGTGTGATAAACTTTACTGTTTGGGACCCAATCAAATTTTGGCGCCGCTGCCGGGGAGGTGTGCTGCGTTCACTACGAATTTGAAGCATCAGTGTTGTTGAATATACACCCATTGTATATTTACCATCTTTGTCCATATTTCCTTATTTTCATATAAAACCAAAATTATCGTGAAGTTAATTCGTTTGACGGATCGATTACCAAAAACATATTTTTTTATTCAAGTTTTCAACAAAAAAAAAAAAAAAAAAAAATTCTTTCTTATTTTTACAACATGTTTTTCAAAAATCCAAAAATATCCATCTTTACCCTCTCACATCTTTGATTCTTCATCCCAACCCTTCTGTAAACCTTTGATTCTTTCTATGTCTTATCCTCACCCTCTTGGTTGTCAATGGTGTGGTGGTCCTTATAATGGTGGCAATTGCCCCAGTTGTAGCATGGTGGAATCAGGAAACGGGTCTGTCCATAACCAGGATCCCTATTCCTACCATAACACAACTGATTTATTCCATCAGCTACCACACTGTGAGACTCAGCAGTTATACTGTTGTGAGTACTGTGGTGGTTCACACTCCAGTTCTGATTGTCAATCGAGAAACACGCTTGTCTATGAGCAGGTTCCTGATAACAATTATGACTACCACACATATAACTCACAGCCACATCAGTTTTACTGTTGTGAGTATTGTGGAGGTCCTCACTCTAGCTCTGATTGTCAAACAAGGAATCCATTTCCTTGTAACAATTACGACTCTTCGTATCATGACCAACCTCTACAGTACCAAGTGAATCAGGCACCACCTCAGCCTGAGCCACTTCCTCAAAATATTCTCCTTGATCTTTTGGATTTAGTAAAAGATTTGAAGGAATGTAAACACTCCCAAGATAATCCAAATGAGAAATCCATGGAAGAATTATTAGCCGAAGAGCGGGCTGCTAAATTAAATTCTCAA